>CM067363.1:32088469-32108469 GCA_034401795.1 Chaetoderma sp. LZ-2023a | reverse complement strand
TGTACTCTGTCGAGGTTCTGTTGATGAGATTTAGCTGTTGTCATCCATGAGCTGGATCCATACTCAAGGTGTGGTCGTACGACACCTAGGTAGATGGTCTTGAGGATCCTTTCATTGGCACCCCACTTTGTTCCTGCCAGCTTCCTCATGATGGTTAGCTTTCTTCTGGCCTTTGCCTTTGCGTTCTGGATGTGCTCCTTCCATGTTAATCTTCTGTCATAGGTGACTCCCAGGTATGTCTGCTGGTCCTCGTACTCGAGTGAAGTACCGCCCAGTGTCAGATTGCCAACCTTGGTTTTGGTGGACAGTGAGAATAGCGTATACTATAAACGCTTGAATAATCGTGAAGTACACCACTATTGTATACAGACGCAATACTGGCATGTGTCCATTGGTAAAGATCGTTCCCTTGTACACGTCACAGATCAAGGGTCACTTTAACAAGACCGATTTCTAATTAACCCATTTGTTGTAAGAAACGTGATACTTTATCGCTTCATCCTACAATAGGACATTCTTTCAAGATGGTGCCAGGATGAATACCGAATCTACAGTTATTTTCGAATTGCATCAAGTGACAGATAAACATGACGCCACACAATAGTATTTACCTGCATGATATTTCCATTGTAGCACACATTGTGTACATGTGACGTCTGAAGGCAAGCGTAGCCGGAAGTTGTATGTCCCGGTACCAGAACCACGAGGAAAATACCACCGACTTCCGCTTCCATCTGACATTTCTAGTACATTTCTGTAGATGAGAAGAGTTAATAACATGTTCAACGCTTTCTATCATTGTTTAATTCATTGGCTAGATTATGAGTTCGAATCCAGTCTCTATAGAATCTAAAATGGAATCTAAAATAGAATCTGGTTTATCTAACAGTTATGTTCCTAATCCTAGGTAGCCTTGTTCCTGTGGCACCGAATTCGACCCGAAAACCAAAGTTCGTGTATTCCAATCCTATCTCTAGCTAATAAGCAACAAACTGAGTCTGTAACCAGTCATGGAGTGGACGCGTCATGTAGTCTATGCGGCACCGGTCCTGGAGTGGACAAGTCATGTGGTCTGTGCGAAACTGGTCATGGAGTGGACAAGTCTGTATGAAACCGGTCATGGATGGGGCGAGTCTCGGGGTCTGTGCCAAAGTGGTCATGGAGTGGATGAGCCTTCAAGGTCTGTATCAAACTGGCCATGGAGTGGACGAGTCACGTGGTCTGTATGAAACCAGTCATAGAGTGGATGAGTCTCGGGATCTGTGTCAAACAAGTCATAGAGTGGACTTAGACAAGGTGTTATCTTACACCATTCTACATTAGACAAGTAGTACAGTCAGAGTCAAAATGATCGCACCTCCCTCTGAGAACTACCATTCAGTGATCCGCTCCTCCCACTGCCCTCACAATTCCTGGGGCATAGGAATTTGAGACATGGACCACACAAATACATGCCAGGCCCAGGCCCCACTGAACCACACCCATCAGCTCAAACTGGCCCAGTTAGAGATAAGATCCACAGCGATAGACCAACCACACATTACATGGTCTAATCATCCAGAGACGAATCTGACCAACTTTGTGTACCATGGGTCACCCCAAAGAACTATGGAGTTACATGCATGGTATAGGCTATACGGCATGGCAGGAAAAGGTGCCTGGGCCATTACATGTGCTGGGCGACTATGCAAATAGATCACTTGCGTCCTGGAGAACTTCTCCTGACCTAACATTCCCAACAGTAGTAGACGAGCTACACGCCCGAAAACCACCAACAGTACACGAGTTAGTGATCAGAGGCTAGCCACTGACAGCAATGGTAATGACACAACTATTGCAGTATTTAGATCATCTGCTAACGATCTACAGTTCTGAATGTGGATGATGCCATCGAATTAGAACAAAAATATCTCGCCGAGCCCTAAATCAGACACGTTGGCATGACTGGTGTGACATCGGCATGAGGGGATTGCCCACAGGCCCTTCCAGCTGCCTTGTCAACGCTCACTTGGCAGAACGCTAAAGTGACTACCATCTGCACCATGGCACACTCTGGCATGTTCACATGTGACACAGAGGATCTGGTGCAGCCTCAGCTGCAGACAAACACGTCCAGACCTTTCTACACCATAGAAGTGGCAGGCCGACTCAATTTTCTCACGTGGTTGAAATCTGTCATAGATGTTTTTCCACAGATGGTCGTGGAAGGGATTGTACTGAGGTTTATCTCGAAAGTAGGCCCACTTGCCATCTAATATCATGGTTGTCTGCGAGGGAACCACCGCCTGCGAGGCAACCACCGCGGGTATGAGCAGTAGTATAACCAGCATCCTATATAATGCCTCAAAGGCTCCAGCGGGTAGGTGGACATGGCGGAGCTAAAAAACGAGATGATGCGGAGGGGTCGCATCGAAGATCTCTACGGTGTCAAATAGTATGTTGCGTCTGCAACAGTTTTAAGATGACTACTATAGACGAAGACGTTCCCAACGAGCCTCACGACAATCGACCAGAGCCAACCGCCCTTCCTGGGTACACTCTGGACTGGCTGTCTACATAGTCTGCTGGATGATACTCCAGATCTAACCCTGATTTCGATTACAGTCGATGGACGGTTCTGCATCAGTTTCTCCATCAATCTACGACCACTGACCAACCTCACAGTCACCATCAATGATGCGAAGAAAGCTCAAACCTGGATGATAGGCCCGAATCTCATCGTTCTAGAACCAACAGCTGAACTTTACTGTGTGATGTGCCATAGCAGGATGTGGCACCGGTGCTGGTTTGCTTCATTCCTATTCTGGTACCCCCAAAGCTGTGCTCATTGCCAGCTGTCTCAGATTCCATGTGCACTACACCGTGGGACGAATCCTCCATGAGCTGGGCGCAAGCCTTCCTGATATGAATGATTTTGACCCACAGCTCAACAGCTACATCCTCTCAGCAGCCAATAGACTCCAGCGAGAGTTCAACGCCAACTCAGACTATCGGTGGCATGGCGGTGACAACAATGGTCTGGACGTTATGTACGGTGACCTGGGACGAGACTACTCGGGCTTCCCCTATCAAATGCCCTGAAAAATCGGCCATCGGAAGATTCTCATTCGACCCAGACTCAGAGCTCGGAGCATCAGGCAAAACTGCCCAGATGCATGGAAATACTTTGTCCCACACATAACCTTTGGACTTACACCAGCGGGGACTGTTCGAATCAACCAGTCCTTAGAGGCATTATGTTATTGTCTCCTAACAGCCCTGGCCAGGCTGCGTCACTCTATAGATGGGGCGAGCGGCAAAGAGGTGCATGCTATGTTCAGCAGTCTCGTCGACGATATGATCATCATTGCAGACCCTAGAAGCCTCATTGCCAAGTTCCAGTGGGCATTACAGAAGGCCCGCCCCCAGCTGGACTTTGCCATATCTCCACACCTGCAGCATATTCCGAGCAACCTGATCATGAATATCGAGGCCCTCTTGGTAAGGGGTTATAACAACATGATAGTCGAGGGAAATTCCCCCAGTGTCCATTTTGGGTTTAGCACTGACATCAACTCAGCCGTGCATGTTGTCCCCACGCACATGACACCCAGGGCCACACAAGCATCTCCGTGGTCATCACAAGCCAGTGCTACCGTCATTCCGACTCCATCAGCACCGCACAGAGTGCTGGACAAAAAACAGCGATGCATCCTGGCACCCACCACCCAGCCCAGCGGTGCTAGCAGGACGTTATCCCTACGAGTGGTGTCATATCTGGCTATTGCTGTGCTCGTCACCAGTCTTCTCCGCCACTAGTAGATCATCTAGATGATCATCCTGACTCTCCAGTGCGGGAGTTATGGCAAATGAGATTGCCTGAACTAGCTTAGTCTGTCCGACAGCCCCCATGTACGCTGCCAGCATACACAGCCAATGACTGTATGGTTCGGTGGTACAGCCTTTTTCCAGCTTGTAGTAGCGCAGAGCCTTATTCAACTCAGAGTCGGGGGATGCCATGGATGCCTGTAGTAACTGAAAGACATCCGAGAGATACTCATGATCCTTTTAGACTCCCTTAGTATGCAGGAGCTGTTTGACTACACTGCCACCCATAATGAGGTATTCGACGAAGCAGATCTGCCCCGTACCAAATTCTAGGTAGAGCTTCATGGCTGTCAGCTCTCTGTTACCTCAGCACTAGAGAGCTGAGCGAGCTCATATGGTGACTTCTTCTTGTAGCCCTTCAATTTGGTGTGGAAGATATCATGGTACTTAGTACATAGTACTAGCTGGTCTATGGTCTAAACTGCTATGTATAGTGCTAATGGATATTCCCGAGTACCAATCTAATCAGCTAACAAATGCAGACTGGCTAGATCTGCTTAGCTCTCTCGAGGTAGAAAGTACATGTTTAACCGCATTGTATACTCAGCACTTAAACGGTGAAATCAATGGTAAAGATTGCAAAGCAACTCCCAGAGAGCCAGGCGAGCCTTCAGAAGGTGGAGAAGCTTATCAAAAGCAAGACCCAGAAGCTACTGACACAGGCTAAGCACATGGCCATTCATGTCGCGAGTAATGTGGCGGAGAATGTGGCCGTGGTGACGATGACAGATTGTAATGAGGTTATTCCTGCTGCTGGAGCCGCTGTCCTCCCTACAGTGGCGAGTACAGTTGCTGACCACTGCCTAGGAATAACGCATCCCATCCCAAAGATCGCCATCGGTGGTGCGTCCTATACCCCGTCCGCCAAGATCTGGCCGAACGCATTCCTCTAATAGAAGCCGTGGTTCTAGGGCTAGCGACGAGTGCTATGGCGGAGATCATCGTGGCCTATGTCTAGCCTTAAGACGGGTCTATAGGGGACCATGGATGCCTGGCAGGCACATGAGACAACAATAGCCTATGAGGCATGGTGTGCTGTTCCAGAGTCGGTAGCGCATAGTCGATCACATGGACTGGCGATTTCCAATGCCCATGGTGGTTAGCCCACAAGGCATGACCCTGCAGGGAGGGCCAGAATCATGAGCACTGCTACTTATTTTCTTGGCCAACCACGTGGTCTACCTACGCCCATCTGTTTCACTGGGGATACGACTAGGTTTAAGACACTATGTATACCCCAACAATGTATCTATTACTTGCAGGCTTAGAACGCAAGGCGATTAGAGACCTGGCTCGCTTAGGTGAGGCACGCCTCGGCTCAGAGGACACTGTTGCTCCAATCTCCTTCAAGAGCTTCGATAAGGGTAAACCACGGGAAATCCGAGGTACCATACCGGCCAGAGACCTCATTGGAATTGTACAATCCATAGGTGCCTCAGCCCTTAACAGTGCCACTGCTACATACAAAGGCATGACACTCGAGGACAGGTTAATTGTCAAAGGTGCCCGTGAGACGAGTGATGAAGGAGGCATCAAGCTGTTGGCTGAATCACAGGCACATGAGCTCGTTCAGAACCTGTTCAAGAGCAGAAGCTCCTTCCAACTGGATGGAAATAATCTAAAGATTGGCAGGATCACTGTCAGTGATGTTAGCGTCGATGGTGAAAAGGGGCTGCCTCTAAACTCCAACTACCCGAGGTTCTTCGGCCTGCTGTTTAAGACCTCTTAATAGACATGACCTTATGTGCTTGCATCATATAGACACTGGATGTTCTGGACACTGCTACTAACAGAGGCCCTCTGCGTTACCTTCTCAGCTGTTTTTGGTATTTCATGCTCAACACCTCCATTACATCCTTTGTCTCAGCCAGTGGTACAACGCTGCCAGTCCCGCAGGCAATAGAGATCATACAGGAAGTGCTTTCATTTAAGCTCCCAGATATAGATAAGGCTACAGCCAAACAGGTGCTGGCCATCTTCCCCGATGTCCATTCCATACAGCAGTAGACTGACAAATGCTGGGCATGTGGTAGTGATCATTGCACCATCCTTGCTGGCAGAACATCTCTGTGAGTGCTACATACTCCTGGTGTCCGACTCTGCCGCTAATGCTGTCGACAACAACGACCAGTGGTATAAGGGCCCAATAGGCAAAACGCATCACCTACAGGTGGTAATGGAGAAGTTGTTAGCAGCTCGACTGACTGACCCACTTGTTCTAGTCATTGATGACCTTGCAATGGACCAGTAGATAGTCACCTACGTCAGCAACATTGCCAGGCGTATCCTCCACACCAAGATCACTGTCTTCATCCTCTTTCAGAAGTACAGCCACGAGTTCTCACCAGATATCTGCCACAATGCACGGTTGCTGTACTTCAGCACGAAGTGTGGGCGTGCTCTGCTGGAGATCATATATGACAGCCTGATCCTCACGGAGACCAAGCAGGACTTTGTCAACGGAGGACAGAGGGTAGCTAGATGGTACCAATTCATCTTCAGCAACAAGGAGACAGGTGAGCTGTCACACTTCAAGCCTTCTCTGGAGAAAGCAGAAATCTTCAGCTACAAGCTGGATCCTGCCAGGAAGCTAAAGCAAAAACTTCAGCAGTATTAGCCAGGAAGCTGAGCCGACAGTAGTAGCAGTGGGACACTTTTTTCAGGGTCGAGGAACTTCAGGAGAAGCTTGAGGAACCTCGTCAGAAGCTTGATGAACTTCTTCAGAAGCTTGAAGAACTTCTTCAGAAGCTTGAGGAACTTCGTCAGAAGCTTCGTCCGTAGTCTCCAATGCGTGAAGATCAGATAGTTGTTTCTGAAACTCTATCTATTGAGGATCAGATGCCACGACTCTTCTTCTGAAACTTCTTGCGGAAGACCCACTTCAGCCATGATTTACTAACATCTGACTTGCAAGCAGGTTTTATGAGGTAGTCCAGGTAGTTCTCAGGGAACTTTAGAAATACCTCCAGACTATTCGCCAGCTGCTTGCGCCCTCTTTTCTTGAGGATGTCCTTAACAGCCTCGGCCCACCCTTCCTGAGTACCAGTAGCACGCCCAGCCCGATGGCTCTCAGTCACAGCTGTACTGATCTCCTCTCAGAATCAATCTGTGACCCCAGCCTGTAGAGCATCCAGCATCTGGTGTTCATCATCAGTGTGGATGTCGAATACGCCAGCCCACTTCCCTGCCATTAGGAGATCTTTAGGATCAACCCTAGGCTTTTGAAGAGCAAGAATGACGGGACTCTTGGTCGATTTGAAGGGTAGGCTGAGTGCCCTATCCTGGGTACTCTCAAGCTGCCGGTAGACCATCCGAGTCAATAATTCCCTTGTACTATGGGCCGATGTGGTCTCCTCTATGGCAGTCAGTATCTCCACATCAGACGGAGGTGGGACTTTGGCTCGCTCGTGAATAATGTTGCCGTCACGAAGTAGTCGTCAGACCCTTCTAATTGGCAGAAGGGTGGATGACTGTACTGGTTTCCTCTTGGAGGGTGATACAGGTTTCTTCTGCAGACAGAAGACGAGCTTGTGAAGTAGTACTTTATACAATGGCGTTTAAAACATCGGTATACCTACACCTTAAACATGCAGCAGTATGTACAACATCCAGATGGGGCAGTTGAACCTGCGGCCTCACACAAGATTGATCTCCAGAAGGACTGCCTGACAGCCATTCGACCTAGTATCCATGATGCAAACCCTCTATCCATGGCGGGGAAGTACATCAACTTCGCGATCTCGGGACAGATCCATGAGATTAGGAGAATGACGTTCAAGTTCAAGCTCGAGAGCACCATGCTGAATGATGTGGTGGGGAGCAGGTGGGAGATTATGCAGAGCAACAACACCCTGGACACCACCTATGTGAATGATGAGTACCGCGTCCTGGCTCCACTGGCTCGTGGACCTTCCTACTGTGCGAAGGGGAAAGGGTACTATGCAATCGGATGTAATGAGAGCTTCACGGAATTCAGCTTACAACCAAGAATAGACACACATATTTCGGTGCCACTCTTCTCCCTCCTCGAGAACACACACGTGATCCCGGCCTTGGTGCAGGACAAGCTGTTCCTCCGCGTGTACACTGAACATCTTACTGATGTAACGATGACCTCTCCACGACTTCAGGTCTGGTATGATGAGAACGATCAGGGACTAAAACATGCGGCTCTAGACAACGAATCCTACATGTAGAGCGAGAGCACCAACAGGTCCAGGCCATGGCTAACCAGCGTCTAGAGTTGACATTGCAACAAGGTGCCTGGGACTGCGTAGCTATAGCAGTCTTGGTTCAGAAAGGAGGGGTGGTCCAGGAGGTGGGGGAACTAGATGAATTCAAACTTGTGGTGGCTGGGACAAACGTTCTCGGTGAGGTGCGCGATCAGACTGATTGCTGCTGTCTCTATCGACAGGAGACGAAGTCATATGCCCTACTCCGCCTAACCAGTGGCCACGAGGATCTCTAATTGGCGCTCAATGGTCAGTGCCTCATCAGAGGAAGGGACAACCGACCTAATCATGGCAACGAGCTCAGCTTTCATGTTCAAATCTCTCAAAATTCCTCAGCTAGATGGTACCCAGTTCCGAAACAAAATTCAAAGGGTATGCACTAGTGTAAGGATACATTGACTGGAATTAGAGCAACGAGGGAACACCCCCCCCCCTCCCCCCCCCCCCTCCGCCAAATTAGTGCTGGGTCAAGGCACAATCCCACAAAAAATAACCTGTATTAAAGAGAGAAGAGAGAGAGAGAGAGAGAGAGAGAGAGAGAGGCTGGCTAGAGGCCGGCGATAATGTGGGGGCTCTCCTGGACAGGTGGGGTCCGGGAGTTTTATGGTTTTTTCTTATTTATTTATTTATTATTATTATTTTTTTTAAATGCCTGTGGAAAATGTGGACAGTTAAAAAAAACCCGGTGGTCCGTCGTCTGTGGGTGTGGTACGTTATCTGTGACGCCATCACCTAGCACCAGAATGGGCGGCCCTACAGTGTATTAATACGGGCGTGGGAGGTGAGTTGAACTGAGTGGGAGGTGTGATCATTTTAATTCCGGCCCTACTAAAATAAATGGATGTTTGGCCCTTCCCATTTAGAGACATGAAGTATGGTATGTGTTTGTATGTATTTGTGTGGCCCATGTCTCAAATCCCTCTCCAATTCCTATGCCTCAGGAATTGTGAGGGGGGGGGGGGTGAGAGCCGCGGATCACTGAATGGTAGCTCTCAGAGGGAGGTGCGATCATTTTGACTCCGAATCTACTAATAGACAAGGTGTTATCTTACACCATTCTGGAGTAAACAACGTGTTATCTTACACCATTCTGGATTAGACAAGGTGTTATCTTACAACATTCTGGATTAGACAAGGTGTTAGCTTACAATATTCTGAGTTAGACAAAGTTTTAACTGACACCATTTTTAACTAGACAAGGTGTTATCTTGCAACATTCTGGATTAGACAAAGTTTTATCTGACATCGTTCTGGACTAGACAATGTGTTATCGTACAACATTCTGCATTAGACAAAGTGTTATCTTACACCATTCTGGATTTGACATGGTGTTATCTTACAACATTCTGGATTAGACAACGTATTATCTTACAACATTATGGATTAGACAACATGTTATCTTACAAGATTCTGAATTAGGCAAGGTGTTATCTTACAACATTTTTGATTAGACAAGGTGTTATCTTATAACATTCCGGATTAGGCAAGGTGTTATCTTACAACAGTTTGGATTAGACAAGGTGTTATCTTAAAACATTTTGGATTAGACAAGGTGTTATCTTACAATATTCTGAACTAGATAAGGTGTTATCTTACATCATTCTGGATTGGACAACGTATTATCTTACAGCATTCTGCATTAGACAAAGTGTTATCTTACAACATTTTGGATTAGACAATGTGTTATATTACAACATTTTTGATTAGACAAGGTGTTATCTTATAACATTCCGGATTAGGCAAGGTGTTATCTTACAACAGTTTGGATTAGACAAGGTGTTATCTTAAAACATTTTGGATTAGACAAGGTGTTATCTTACAATATTCTGAACTAGATAAGGTGTTATCTTACATCATTCTGGATTAGACAACGTATTATCTTACAGCATTCTGCATTAGACAAAGTGTTAACTTACAACATTTTGGATTAGACAAGGTGTTATCTTACATCTTTCTGGATTAGACAAAGTTTTATCTTACACAATTCTGAATTAGACAAGGTGTTATCCTACAACATTCTGAATTAGATACAGTTTTATCTGACACCATTCTGGATTAGACAATGTGTTATCTTACACCATTCTTCATTAGACAAGGTGTTATCTTACACCATTCTTCATTAGACAAGGTGTTATCTTACGCCATTCTTAATTAGACAAGGTGTTATCTTACAACATTCTGGATTACACAAGGTGTTATCTTACAACATTCTGCATTAGACAAAGCGTTATCTTACAACATTATGGATTAGACAAGGTGTTATCCTACACTATTCTTGATTAGACAAGGTGTTATCTTAAAACATTTTGGATTAGACAAGGTGTTATCTTACAACATTCTGGACTAGACGAGCTGTTATCTTACAGCATTGTGGATTGGACAACATATTATCTTACAACATTCTGCATTAGACAAAGTGTTATCTTACAACATATTGGATTAGACAAGGTGTTAGCTTATATCATTCTGGATTAGACAAGATATTATCTTACAGCATGCTGGATAAGACAATGTGTTGTTTTACAACATTCTGGATTAGACATTCTGGATTAGACAAGGTGTTATCTTACACCTTTCTGGATAAGACAATGTGCTGTCTTGCAAAATTCTGGGTTAGACAATGTGTTATCCTACAACATTCTGGATTAGATAAGGTGTTATCTTACAGCATTCTGGATAAGACAATGTGTTATCTTACAGCATTCTGGATTAGACAACGTATTATCTTACAACATTATGCATTAGACAACGTGTTATCTTACAACATTCCGAATTAGGCAAGGTGTTATCTTACAACATTTTTAATTAGACAACATGTTATCTTACAACATTTTTGATTAGACAAGGTGTTATCTTAAAACATTTTGGATTAGACAAGGTGTTATCTTACAATATTCTGGACTAGATAAGGTGTTATCTTACATCATTCTGGATTAGACAACGTATTATCTTACAGCATTCTGCATTAGACAAAGTGCTATCTTACAACATTTTGGATTAGACAAGGTGTTATCTTACAGCATTTCTGATTAGACAAGGAGTTATCTTACAACTTACCAGATTGGGCAAGGTGTTATCTTACAACATTCTGAATTAGACAACGTGTTATCCTATTAACATTTTGGATTAGACAAGGTGTTATCTTACAACATTCTGCATTAGCCAAAATGTTATCTTACAACATTCTGTTTTAGACAAGGTGTTATCTTACAACATTCTGAATTAGGCAAGGCGTTATCTTACAACATTTCAGATTAGACAAGTTGTTATCTTACACTATTCTTGATTAGACAAGATGTTATCTTAAAACATTTTGGATTAGACAAGGTGTTATCTTACAACATTCTGGACTAGACAAGGCGTTATCTTCCAGCATTCTGGATTGGACAACGTATTATCTTACAACATTCTGCATTAGACAAAGTGTAATCTTACACCATTCTGGATTAGGCAACATGTTATCTTACAGCATTCTGGATTAGACAACATGTTATCTTACAGGAATCTGGATTAGACAAGATGTTATCTTACAACAGTCTGGATTAGACAAGGTGTTCTCTTACACCATTCTGGATAAGACAATGTGGTATCTTACAACATTCTGGATTAGACAAGGTGTTATCTTACAGCATTCTGGATTAGACAAGGTGTTATCTTACAACATTTTGGATTAGACAAGGTGTTATCTTACAATATTACTCAATTTGGTGAACAGTGTCTTCAGGTTGTCACATCTGAATCGAACGGCAGTTGAAGTGGCGAGTGATTAATATCACACTACTCGTTCTGGATTAGACAAGTTGGTATCAATGGCAGAAGAAGGACAAGAAGAAGAAGAAGAAGAAGAAGAAGAGGAGGAGGAAATTAGAACATGATGATGATAATGATGGTGGTGGTGGTGGTGGTGGTGGTGGTGGTGGTGGTGGTGGTGGTGGTGGTCGTGGTGGTGGTGGTGGTGGTGATGGTGGTGGTGGCGGTGGTGATTGTCGTGGTGTTGGTGTTGGTTTTGTTGGTGTTGATGGTGGTGATGGTAATGCTGATGATGATGTGGTGTTGGTGTTGGTGGTGGTGATGATGATGATGATGATGATGATGATGATGATGATGATGATGATGATGATGATGATGGAGAAGTTGGCGATGATGAAGAGGAGGATGACGATGAAGAAGAAGATGCATATGATGAGGAAAGGTAAATATAGGAAGCGGAAGAAGTAGCTACCTGTCCAAGCACTCGTGAGTCGCCGGGCTTGTGGCGTCATTATTTGGACATAGTCTGAATTCAAACCACCCAGCATGATAAGCAGTGACGTCCACCTGTACAGAAATAATCTGTCCTTGTCTGTACTGACGAGAGATAATTCCTTGTGCATATTTCCCTCCCGCTTCATTATCACGTGGCCCATGCCAATTGTCACCACAGATACCACATCGACCATTGTTTGTGTACCACTGCATCTGTATAATAATAATAATAATAATAATAATAATATAATATAATAATAATAATAATAATAATAATAATAATAATAATAATAATAATATACTGTTGTTATCATTGATAAATTATCATTGATAATAATAATAATAATAATAATAATAATAATAATAATAATAATTGTAATAATAGTAATTATAATAATAATAATAATAATAATAATAATAATAATAATAATAATAATAATAATAATAATAACTTAAGTACATTTACAGAAATAATTGCAAATCTGGGATGTCTGGACATGAAGAAACAGAATGCCTCTGCTAATGTATGTATGATTATTGTATTCTGCGTCTGTAGTAGTAGAAACATCCTATAGCTGCAAGCAGTCCTTCTTGGCTTTTGACCACTGTCTCTTGTCCTCAGCCGAAATCCTTAGCTTCCTCAGGTCCATTCTTGACTTGAGAGTGCCGAGTCCTGCTTTCGTGAGGTCACCTCGTAGCACGCTTAGCAGATTTATGCAATGACGTCCTCTCCTGGCTTTGTATTTGCTGGCGCCGAGTAGGCCGAATTCCACGGCTCTCTGTGCTGGTGTCTCTTCTGGCATCCTTAGCACATGGCCAAACATGGACCATCTTTGCTGAGCGACTTTTACAGACAGCGGCGACGTATTACACATCTTGTAGTGCATCGTTGGAAATTATGCAGTCTGGTTTTTGCGATGACAGGCATCGAGTTTGTCTAGAGCTGTATTTGGAGCTGCCCAGCTGTTACAGTTATACATCTTCAAGGATACGCAGGTTACATTGTATAAGCGTATTCTTTTTATCAACGGCATCTTTGATCTATGAATCCATAGCTTCCAGAAGGACTGGAAAGCTATGTTCTCCACGACGCAGCGTGCAGCAATGTCAGCAGTACTGCAAAGGTAAAGCAGTGAGCACAGGATTTTACTTTTCCTCCATGGTTCGCCGCCACGAAGTGGATCGTCATTTTCTTTAGTTGCATGCTTTGTAGATAGGTATATGTGGGTGAACTCTGTTTTGGATTCAGTCATAAAGAGATTCTCAATTTGTATTGGGAGAAGTTCGTCAAGGGGTTTCTTTTCCGCGTCTATAAAGTCCACATCGTCGGCATATTCCATCCCTAGTGGCATGCCCAGTATTGACATCGGGGATAGGGGTGGGGTGGGGTGGGGGTCGGTCTTGTGGAACTTTCATGCACGGATTTCAATGCAGCAGCCTGGCAACAGGTGAAAAGGACAGGGGATAGACCATCTCCCTGTGGGGAGCCGATTGATGTCTCAAACTCTACAGACTTCACTGACTTGACTCGTACTCTCAGATTGGTGTCTGCAAGCAGTAGTCTCGCTAGACGTAGCTCATCTTCAATGCAACTGGCCTGGCGTAGCACATCTATGATCTTTGAGCGCTTAATTGTGTCGAAGGCTCGTGACATGTCAATGCCCATTTTGTGGAAATCCCAGTGTTTGGACATGACCACCGACACAAGCATGCGTTGAACCCATACAATGTCTGCGCAACTATGTCCACGTTTGAAGCCACTTTGACATGATCCGATGAAGTTGTCGATCTTGTCTCGGATGTGACATAGAGTAACATTGGATAGGATTTTCTGTATGCTGATAAGGAGCACAATGGGATGCAGATTGGCTGGTGGGGGGGGGGCCAGGTGGCTTCTTGGGCTTGGGTAGTGCGATAAGGGTGCCTTGGCCTACAACATCGATGGGAAGGTGGTGCATAAAACCTGAATTGATTAGGTGCGTGGTCGGTTTTGAGATAATGTCACTTGCATATTTGAATAGTTCATTGCTCATGCCATCAGATCCATTTTTCGGGCTTTAAGCGCCTTCTCAACTTCTGATGTATTAATTGGTGTTAGTAATGGCCTGGGGTCTCCTGAGAATGGGTGCAATGGCTCATTATCGTGGTCAGTGAACTGTTCCTCGAATTTCCTCGGCTTTGTCCCTGGCCAGTCCGGATAAAGTGTCTTTCAGAGTTGTGTACAGTGAGCGGTGGTGTGTAGTCAGTAACTCTCAGGGCTCGGGCTGCCAGAAACATGTTGTGGGAGTCATCCGTGGCAGTGATTTCATCTGCTAGGGAGTCTGCTTATTGGATAGCAAGATCATTTTAGTGTTCGCTAATGTGGCGCAGAATGCTATTGCGTTCCTGGCGAAGTTTTGTGTGATCTTTACTTTGGCTACTTTGATAGATGCGCATTTGTAACGCCTTCTGTTCTGCTGAGAGTTTTACTACGAGAGGGTTGTCAGTATTCAGAGTTCTGTTGTTTTTAGAACACATATTGCGCTAGTAGCTGATGATTCCATAGATTGTGTCGCTGATGAGCTTGGGTAAGTTGTAGGTGACTCTACCCTCTTGCCTGGTATGGTGTTTATACATTAGGTAGAGCTGGTTCATATGGAGGCGTGTAATTACTGGCTTATGGTCAGAATTGAGGTCTGTGCCTCCATAGGAAAGAGCATTCCGAAGTAGGGTTTTTTGCTGCTGTCTTGCACAGTATGAAATCTATTTGGTTGAAGACAGCTGTTGTAGTCGTAGAACCTTTTGGGGCTTTGAGATCAGCAATGTGTACGTCCATGTTGTCCGGTGATGGTATGGGTGTTTGAAAGCCGTATTTGTGGCAAATAGGCCATTGGAACTAAGGAATGCCACCAACGCATCTCCATTGCTGTTGCGTATGCCATCTCCATACGATCCCATGCATAAGCCAAGTCCTGAACCTTTTGTCCGCAATACAGAGCTTACCCAGCTTGGAGTTGAAATCTCCACACAAGAACAGTTGCCATCTAGCTGGGATAGTAATGGCGGAGCTCAGTTCTGCATAGACGGAATCTAATATTGCTGGATTCTCTTTGGCTCTTTCGGTAGTTGACCCATATGCGTTGACTATGCGACACTTAGTGGTGGTGCACTTTCGCGTTGGTATAGCCAGGTCGATAAATGCAATGCGATCACTGACGTATCTAAAACTAATGACATGGTCCAATACCCTTGGTCCGATTACGAAGCCTAATCCCCGGTAAGCGGCCTGTTTTTTCTCCATGAGTACTAGCCTATGGCCTGTCTGAATATCGATTTTATAGTGTTCACAGTCTGCACCAAAGGTTTGCCTTTTTGATGTTGCATTCAGACCACGTACATTCCACGTAGCTATGGTAAGCTCCTGTGAAGATTGCGTCGTCCGAGGATGTCGAGCACAGTTTCTTGTTAGAAGAAGCTTAGACGCAGAGTTGCCTCTCTATGCGGATGTCAGCCCACAATCCTTGATGACTTAGTTTCCCTACAAAGTTGGTGCTTACGGAGGAGACCGGCGTGGACCTACTTTCAGAAGTTTTATGTGGATCTACTTGCACAGGTTATTGTGTGGACCTACTTTCACAAGTTTTATGTAGACCTACTTTCACAAGTTTTATATAGACCTACTTTCACAAGTTTTATGCGGACCTACTTTCACAAGTTATCAAATAAACCACAATTGACAAGATATTTCACTTACCGCAAATCCTCCGCAGAACAGTTCATTGTCGTTGTAGTTTATTGGCGAGTGAAAGCCAAACCTCCAGAGACTAGAACGTGATGGTGGGTTCATCAGACGACCATGACCACGTGCCTCTCGCGCCAGACTAATAAAGCAGACGACAAGGGAGAAAATATAGCGCGTGATCGATTGCATTTTGTTGCAGGAAGATGTCACAATTATGAATGATAAGCTTTTTCCTAATATTTGATTATTTTGTCTTCATTTAAAATGATCAAAAATTAATTCTCGACATGATTTTAAGGATGAGTTTAACGAGAAAAATTAATAATGTTAAAGATTAAAATCCAAAGTTCAATCAACTACAGAATTTAAAACCAAAACTTCAATCAACTACATAATTGTGTGTGTTGGTGTTGTCACTTTTATACGTACCACAAGAAACGATTAGCTTCCTTGAGATAAGCACATTGTCACAACCTAGATATAACCCTCTGCATTCCAACAATAGAAGGTTCATTTTAACAGTTGATATTGGTCATCTTTCGGGTAGATAATTAACATAAATTGAACTGCACATTTTTTGATGACCGAAGCAGTTCAAACTTTCAGTCAAGCTATTTATAAAATATTCAGCAAAATGCTAATTATTCTCATCAAATGTTATCTGCTGTTGTAATTTCTTTGTCGTATGTTGCTATGGTCAAACACTTAATGCCACGTGACAAGGGATTAATAGTATCACGGTTCTTATACATTACATCTAATAATAACATGTTCTGAATTTAAATACACAATTCGCTTATTTTGTTATCACGGATAGGATATGATCGATCCTACGTCACTAACACCTTTCAAACAGACGACTGAAACAGTAACAGCAGCTGATTTATTCAATAAATGTGTTAATTAATACTCTCATGAATATTGCGATACCAAATTGATTGAAAATGGTTAACAGCAACGACTTTCAAACAAACCATCGTCAAAATGATAAACTGTCTTGGAGTTCAGCGACAAGAAATGACTACAGCGAACAGAGGGTTGATTTAATATTGATAACATTTTGAAAGGAACTGATTAAGGACATTTGGAATGAGTGAATTCCTGAACATTTATCATTCATTTCCTTCTAAACAAACTTCACGTTGATATTAACAAGATCTTCGGACATATTTCTCAAGTGATGTTTTTGCAACAGGTTTTAACGCATAGATTAATGAATGGATAGTTAGTTGCATGCGAGAAATCAAACTTGCCGAAAATATTATGTAATCATAAAAAAATGAAATTAATCTCTCACATTTTCAAGGAACACCGCCGCCACGACCACCATCACCAGCACCACCAACCCCACCACCACCACCACCGCCGCCGCCACCACCACCACCACCACCACCACCATCACCAGCACCACCAACCCCACCACCACCACCACCGCCGCCGCCACCACCACCACCACCACCACCACCACCACCACCACCACCACCACCACCACCACCACCACCACCACCACCACCATCATCAACAACAACAACAACAACAACAACAACAACAACAACAACAATAACCACCACAAGCACCACTACGGTATCAATATCACCCGTATCAACGCCGAAAGCTGCAGCTGCAGCAGCAGCTGCCACAGCAGCGGCACACAGCACGAGCACAACCAGAAGCGCCACCACCACCTCCACCACAACGATCACCACCACTGCAACAACAACCCCCACCCCCACCACCACCACCACCACCACCACCACCACCACCACCACCACCACCACCCCCACCACCACCACCACCACCACCACCAACAACAACAACAACAACAACTACAACAATAACAACAACAACAACAACAACAAAAACAACAACAACAACAACAACTACAACTACAATTACCATCACAAGCACCACTATAGTCATTATCAATACCACCGGTATCAACGTAAAAAGCTGCAGCTGCAGCAGCAGCTGCCACAGCAGCAGCAAACAGCACGAGCACAACCAGAAGCGCCACCACCACCACCACAGCAGCAGCAAACAGCACGAGCACAACCAGAAGCGCCACCACCACCACCACCACCTCCACCACCACCTCCACCACCCATCACACCACTACAACAACTGCAACCACAATCACCACCACCACCACCAACACCACCACCACCACCACCAACAACAACAAAAACAATAACAGCAACAACACCAGCAACGCCACCAGCGACCTCCACAACTGCCACGATACCACAACCTCCACAACTACCACGATGGCGAGGATAAAGACGGTCACGACGACGATGACGATGACGACAACGAAGACGGCCACGATGCTAACAACGACGACGAAGACGATGACCACAACCATACCCATCGCCATCACCACCACAACCACCACCACCACCACCACCACCACCACCACCACCACCACCACCACCACCATGGGATGGGAGTGGAGCGGAGTGGAGTGAGTGAGTGAGTGAGTGAGTGAGTGAGTGAGTGAGTGAGTGAGTGAGTGAGTGAGTGAGTGAGTGAGTGAGTGAGTGAGTGAGTGAGTGAGTGGGTGGGTGGGTGGGCGGGATGGTGGGTGGGTGGGTGGGTGGGTGAGTGAGTGATTGATTGAGAGACGGAGGGACGGAGGCTGGGAGTAAAGTAGACTGGGAAGTGGGTAGGGATGGAAGGAGGCAGGGCGGGGAAAGGATGTGAGTGAGTGAGTGAGTGAGTGGGTGGGTGGGTGGGTGGGTGGGTGGGTGGGTGGGTGGGTGCGTGCGTGCGTGCGTGCGTGAGTGAGTGAGTGAGGGAGGGAGGGAGGGAGTGAGTGAGTGAGTGAGTGAGTGAGCGACCGAGCGAGCGAGTGGGTGGGTGGGTGAGAAGTATTCAGTAGGCATCATATTGCGACCTTGGAAACCAGCAGTGAATTTTGAAATCATTTTGACTGAAACTTGTTGCTTCCACCAGAAAATGTGACTTTCAAATATAACCTTTTCAAAAGGATTAATAGTGAATTAGCAGTAGCGCGTTAATCTGTCTACATCAGCGCCTATAGAGAATACTATTCATACTGCTTACAAAACTATATTCAGGTGTGCTTTCGTTCTATTCAGGTAGGCCTATGCGGTATACCTGCACACACAGTTGACACTCGGCGGAGTGCGAAGCACAAGCGAAGTCACTAATTGGCTCCAAGTTAAGCGCTCTTGGATTTCGTAATTGCTTTTTCTCAAATAATCCTGATTCACTTCCATTTTTTACCGATGGTAGTTTATTTAATATTGTATGAAATTACCAATAAACACCACTTGTTGTTTACATTTCCCCTTCCTTTAATGGATTGTAAGCGACTGCACACGCCCCTACCTTCATGGATAGCTTAAGTGAATGTTGAGGGAATTAAGATCAAATAACTGCATAGATCAGTAGGCGTAATGACGTATTACTATGTTCTAGAATCATAAGAATCCACAACGAAATGTGCCATGCGTGACACGACCTATCCTGCAGCACCTTTGATCATATTGGTTTAGCGATTTGACTGTCATGTCAAATGTCTGTGTCATTTATTAAGATATCTGGAGTAACTAAATTTATTTACAACATTCTGACGTTTTTGATTAACTTGTTATTAATTATCCATAATTCCAAACTCGGCAAGCACTCGCTAGTTTTTATCCTAATTAACCCTATATGTGCCATAACTGGTTATTACTGTAACTGTTTGTTAAAATCTTGTTGAGTAATATGAAAGCAGCGTTACTGGAAGTTGTTGCTGACGGAAGCAGCTACAACTGTCAGTTAAATTACTCTTAATAAAATATTCATTAGCTTTAGCGAGTATATACTGATTGAACTGTGTCTTTCTGTTGAAGTCCGAATGGCGTGGTCGATTTTTTCAAGATTTAGGAATGTAAGTGCGTAATCTCCCTACTCTAATCCGAGATATC
>CM067363.1:32070969-32083469 GCA_034401795.1 Chaetoderma sp. LZ-2023a | reverse complement strand
CTGGATCTGTTGACTGTACCTGGAACACTAAATGGACAAAGATATCAAGATTCCATACTGGATAGAGTTGTGGTCCCTCATTTTGTAAATCATGCACCTGGAACCCACCCTATATTCATGGATGACAACCCCCGACCACATCGTGC
Source organism: Chaetoderma sp. LZ-2023a (assembly GCA_034401795.1). NCBI lineage: Eukaryota > Metazoa > Mollusca > Caudofoveata > Chaetodermatida > Chaetodermatidae > Chaetoderma > Chaetoderma sp. LZ-2023a. The sequence continues at coordinate 32,083,323 of CM067363.1, read as the reverse complement.
TAGAGCTGTGCATGAATACCTCCGCCAGAATGCCATCGAAACCCTACCATGGCCAGCAAGGAGCCCTGACATGAACCCTATTGAGCATATCTGGGACATTCTGGGAAACATGGTGAGAAGGAGGGATCCTCCTGTGCAGAACCTACAGGAATTAACAGACGCACTCCATCTTGAATGGCAACGAATACCACAATGGCGTATCAGTCGGTTGGTGACCAGCATGAGACGTCGTGTCCAGGCCGTCATCCAGGCACAAGGTGGATATACCCGGTATTAATAATGACAGTCTCAAACTCGTGCACAGATATTAAACTTCGTTTTCAGACACCATTAATGACAATCTAGCCACGTGTGTCAACTGTAGGGCAATAGTTGTCAGTTGTGTCAACGTAACCATATTCAGGCCTCGTTTTCAAGTTCAAACAAAAACATACAGTGTTTCCCCACCATCATAATCAGCATTCCTCTAGTTGCATTATTACCTCTTGCACTAAGATGGATGGGTACATAAATGTTTATGCTATTGCTTTCTTCAAAGCACATGAATATACCCTCGCATGTGCGTAAAAATAGGGTGGTGCTTAACTTTTGCACAGGTATATATATATATATATATATATATACATATGGTAGCGAACCTATATATTCCTCATAACAGTCTAATGGTAAAGTGGTACACATTTTATGACAGACTACGACGGACCATGGCGAATGTCTACCCCTCTGGCGAAATTTAAATATTAGGTATTATCTTGTCATTATCCCTGGGCTACGGTCCAGTATAATACGCTAAGGGACACTTGTTTCGCAATTGTCAGGCCAAATGTGTCAAATGTAAGGGAAAACATCACACTTTTTTATGTTTACCAAAACAAAACTCTGCCCCATCTGGTGTTACTAATAACTCCCTTTCTATGCAACACACCCCAAACATACCCGTGTCGGATCCAGGTATATCAATTGTTAATACAAATGTTTCAAATATAAATTATGTCACGGGGATAACGTCTCATGCTTTGTTACAAGTCCCCCGTGTGTCTGTGCATGGTAAGTGTGGGGAGACTGAGGTTTTTATTTTATTTGACAGAGGTTCTGATAAGACCTATATTTCAAAACACTTAGTAGACAATACTGCGCCAGAGTGGATTGGGTCCCAAAGCCTTGCTAGCGAGCATTGGCAGTGGTCACATCTGCAGTGCAGATCAAAAAGATATTTACAGAATAATTTTACAAGGGCCTCGGGGGAATACTGCAACCTTGTCAGCTATTAAGATCCCGTTATTTGCATCCCTATGTTCCGTCCATCCGTTTCCCACAGTGTACTGACATCCTTTGGGAAAGATATTGAGTTTGTTGATGTTCCTGTGGAACATGAGGTGCGGGTGGACATTCTAGTAGGCCTAGAACCTGATGACCCCTGAAATGGTATTCCTGCTTGACGGTTTGGTTGCTCAGCGGTCCGTGTTTGGTTGGGTCTTGACGGGTCCTTTGCCTAAATTTGCAGCACCTCAGCTGTGTGTTTCCCATCAACTGTTTTGCACACACTTATCAGAGTCTGGCTTAAAAGGTTTCTGGGACTCGCATTCAGTGGGCATATGTGATAAGGAGCCCCCGGTAGGGTTTACCAGAGACATTCCAGTTTGACTCATGACCTCATCAGCCTCACGAAGCATGTCACAACCCTCTAACTCTTCATTGCACCCAGATAACCAGTCATCCACATACAAGTTTTCAAACAGTCGTTGAGTCACACGAGATGAAATGGACTGTGGTCAAATGATATTTAATAGTAGCATTGAATAAAAACGGGTTGCTTTTGTTGCCAAATGGTACACGCGCAAACATTATCCGCTGGATGACATCCCGGTCATTCCAGAAAAATCTATACACATCCTGGTCTTCAGGTCGGACCTGGATCTGATGAAACGCCTGAAAGAGCAAATTTCCACTGCCTGAAACGCAACAAAATACCAGGAAAATCAAGTATCATACTAGTACCTGTCTCCAGGCAATCATTCAATGATATTCCATTAAACCCCTTAGCGGAGGCATCAAAAACATGATGGACCTTTGTGGTCTGGCTACTCTCTTTGACTACTGGATGATGTGGCATATAAATGGTGGTGTGAGAACCACATGTCTCAATTTCAGGACCCTCCTCTATAATGCACTCCATTTTCATCTCACAAAATACCTTATGATACTTGGACTCCAGTTCTGGGTCTTTGCTGAGGCGATGGGTCAGATGGTCCAAACTGGACCTGGCCATTTTCTCATTGTTGAGGAGATTGGGTTGCACTTCGTCAGACTTCCATGGAAGAGACACTACATACCTGCCCTCAGAGATCTATATCTGCTTATTAAATTCATCTAACACTGGATCCACTACCGGGGGCTCCTTATCACATATGCCCACTGAATACGAGTCCCAGAAACTTTAAAAGCCAGACTCTGATAAGTGTGTGCAAAACAGTTGATGGGAAACACACAGCTGAGTTGCTGCAAATGTAGGCACAGGCAAAGGGCCCGTAAAGACCCAACCAAACACAGACCGCTGAGAAACCAAACATCAAGCAAGAATACCATTTCAGGGGTTAATCAGCTTCCAGTACGCATCTAAATTTTTTCTGACAAGGTTCAAGGTCATTTAGAGGTCAGGAAATGTCAGATATGACGTCATATTTGTTTTCTTGGTATGATCGCTTTAAATCTGAACTAAACCATAACATGCTGTATATCTAGTTAAAGCTTATTAAAATGCATTGTCAGAAAACGTGTTTGTTTTGTATTTCCTCTTTAACGGAAAAATTTATTCGGTGCTAAAGTTACGTCATAGCGCAAAAATCGCCAAATGATAAACATTGCGGTAGCATTAACATTGAACTTCAAAGTTCCATATACTGTTTTGCATATCACGAACAACTCTGTTGAAGAATATAGTAAAATGTAACTATTTCTCTGGTTTGCGATTTATTTTATACTATAATTCGCAATGCTATGCAGTCTTCTAGCTATAAGACCATACATTTTCAGAAATAAACAGCCCGAGATCAATTTAGAAAGTAAGACGCAGATGTCAATGCGAAATAAATTTATGTATTTTTCTTAAATTTGTGTTGTTTTATGTCATCTGCTAGGCACACAAAGTAATTCCTGCATGCTATTAAATTGTCTAACCGAAATCTCACAGATTTTATGACATGTATGCAATATATTTACATACGCTGTAGTTTTTTTTTATAGTAAACTACAAAATAATTATAGCGTAATTGTCCTTTCCCAAGCCCAATAATACAATGGATAATATTCCAGAGCTAAAACCAATTGGTACTTAAAGGGTAAAAACTCAAACAGACCCTAAACGGTGTGTTATATGCCAAGAAGATTCGTGCGATGTTAAGGTTTTGCAACCAAAGGATGAATCATATGATAAATTGATTAGTTCTATCCAAGAGCGAGGAGCACTACAAGATGGGAAATATGCAGCTATTTCTCAGAGACTTAAGGGTGAAACGATAGCTTCTCTGAAATCAATGAACGTTTTGTGGCATCGTCAGTGCTATAGCGATTCTACTAACAAGAAAAAAATAGAGCGTGCTAAAGAACGCTATGCAAAATCAGTAGACACTGGCAGCTTTATGCCTGAGAGAAAAGGCAGACCATATTCAGTGGCCAGGCCATGAACATTGACTGATATCGTCCAAAGCACATCTACTAGGTTCAGTCGTTCTAATACAGAACCCTTTAACGCATATAAGTGTTTCTTTTGTCAAGTAGACAGTGGACAAGAACTGGTCAATTTGAGGTCTGCTAATGCGGGTAAGAAACTATGATATGCTGTTGACAATAGTTACAGGGATGACTTTAAAGTTGGACTTAATACTGCAATCTCACCAACGGATGCACATGCTATTGATGTGAAATACTACAAAATATGTTGGGTTAAGTGTGTCCAGAGATCTGCATCATCTACAAAAAACAGAGGTCTTGCAACAAAACCAGAAGCAAATAACAGCATTTAATATACTTATCCATATGATCGACTTTCAAACATCAAATAAAGCTTATCTGTCAATTGAAGATATTGAGAACACGTATATAAGTCTCTTAGGTGACACTGTCAAGTCTCATGTTCCAACATACTCCCGTAAATGGCTAACGATGCGTATCCTACAGGAATTACCACATTTGGAGCCTGTGCGACAAACTCCACTAACAAAGCCTGCACTTATCTACTAACCAAGGGCTTCTCAGCAAGAAATGGTAAATCGGTTAATTAACTCCTGCACTGACCAATCAAATGACATAGAACTCATATATACAATACAATAACGAAGCATATGAAAACCTTTGTATCCGAGAACGGCAATATGAAAGATGTCCAGGTTACTAGTGATGAAAATGGTGTGCCTCCATTGCTTTATACACTTATAAGGTATATAATCAGTGGGCCTATAATGGAGGTAGACAGCCAAGTTCAGAAGAGGAACTTAGAACGCAATGTCATAACAATATGTCAAGATATCATGTACAACCAGAAATCTGACAGACAAATTAATTACAATTTGAAGACTGATGGAGCCGCCTCCAGAACCCCCAAAGAAAGGATAAATCCAAATGCATTAGGTCTGGCATTGACTGTGCACCATGATACTAGAAACAAGGTATTGGTTGATCTTCTGTCAGCTCATGGCTATTGTGTATCTTATACTCGCACATTGCTCTTAGAAACATCTATAGCCAATGCAGTCATCACTAACATGCAACAGTTTAATGGTATATACGTACCACACTTTCTCATGAAAAATAAGCTTGTCTTCTTTGCTGCGGACAATACATATTTCAGTGAAGACACTCCCAATGGCAAAGATACGTTGCATGGAACGATAACTGTAGTTTATCAAACGGTTAAGAAAGATGGTGAGCATATTTCTGAACCACTGCAGAATGAAAACTCACAAAGTTTCACCCTTAAGCCACAATATACAACCATGTTAGAGTGCTCAAAACCTCAAATTCAAAGCTGCCGTAAAAACGGTAGTATGAAGGACTTCAATGTTACCAATGTTCAGAAGAAGTCTGGTGATTTAGAATGACTCATTGCAAGAGCAGCATCAGACAAATCTGCTACTGTCAATCAACTTCCTGGTTGGGATGGATATAACTCTATCATTTCTCCTGCTCACGAAGTGACAGCTGTGGGCCCACTCCCTCTTATACCCACATCAGCACATGAATGGGCTACGTTGCTGACAGTATTGAAGCAAGCACAGCATATAAATGTCATGGTATTTGGCGATAATAATCCCAAAACTGTAATTTCATTGGACATGGCGTTGTATGAAAAGGCATTGCAGTTGGTAGACTCTCAGCCACATTTGACTGACCTGACCGGTATGTTCTCAGGCTAGGCGAACTTCATGCCTCCATGGCTGCAATACGAGCTATTGGTGATTCGATAGAAAACGCTGGACTTGATGATGCTTGGCGTGAATCTAGCATATATGGACCTGCTATTACAAAACGAATTTTGAACTGTACTCACTACAAACGAGCTGTTAATGCACACATCACCACATATATGACACTATTTGAAATTATGTTTGATGAATTCTTGAATGAGAATCCAGGCCTTAAGGACAAATTTACTTCTGTAATATTGACATGTGAAGACGCAGTTGAAAAAACTGAAACGCATTGTATGAAACTAAGAGAAGTACACGAAGAAATCCAAAACATCATTGCAGCAAATGGAATTGAAGAAAGACTTCAAGAGTTTATGCAGCTAGATCAGCAAACAATATGATGTTCAAGGCTATGTTAAGTTACATGGGACACATTGACACTCTATTGAAATTCACTAAAGCAACGGGAATGAAAGATTGGTCTCTACATTTAGAGGCAGGAGCAGAACTGACTAAGATATTACTTGCAATGGATAGGAGCAAATACAAAAGGCTTTGGCCTCGGTATCTCTCTGATATGAAAGCACTTGGAAAAGACGGATCATGAAATTTGAACTGCCTTTGTCTCTGGTGATTTCTCTGTCACAATGAGTGAAATACCATTTGTGTCAATTGGTCCAGCCCATGCGTGTGAAATGCAAAACAAAGTAATGAAAGAAAGCAGGGGACTGCTTGGAATATCGACAAATCCTAATGCAAGACAAAGATTTTTTCTAGCTGGCCCAGAATTAGCCAGAATCAGTCAATTTCCTAGTACTGATGCAACCCGTAAGCACCATGGCCTACTAAAGTCAACCATTACACGCGACCATCTTATGGTAGACAAGGTAAAGAATACAATATTGTCTTACTGCAATCCATTCAGAGCAGAGGAAAATGACATACTATTTAATATGGTTACACATGCTGTAATACCACAAGAAGCCGTACACGAAATAGTGCAGTTTGACAAACTTGGACAGAAAATGGTTGAAGACTATGTATCAGCTCGTTTTCATGGCGATATTAGTTTATGGGCACCAATAAAACGACAAAAGCTCAAGTGCTACACAGAATAGTAAGAAGCTGGTAACATCCAAGGCCCAAACCTTGGAACTAAAAGAGACAAAGTCACTATTTGGTAGGCTAATGGTTATTGCGAGGACAAGCAGAGAAATTGATTTGTCTTCGGCCATTGGTCAGTATGAATTTACTGTTAATTCACGGACTTTATTTGCTTCAGATGGCACGATTTTGCCATGCAATGACAAGGCAAAACTCATTCACGTGCTTCAGTAAAAGGCTGACAACACTCAAGACTCGACAAAGGAAGTAGGAATTTGTGAATAGGAACCACAAGTACATCCAAAGTTCTCTATATCTGGATCAGAACAATCAAAAGAAATGCCTTTATCTGGTCTGATAATAGCAATTGTAGACGGAATGGTGGTTCTTCATTTTTCAGAACCACCATATGCTAAAACAATGATAGACCTTGCTAATCAGTACATTCATGATTTAAGCAGGTTAACACAAATTTACCCCGAATTACACCTGGTCTTTGACTGCTACAAGCCTGATTCCCTAAAGGCCACTACACGCAAGACGAGGGAAAGGAAGGTCAGCAATTGCCTATACCATCACCGATAGTACAAATATTTCCAACACCAGCATGCAATTGATTCTTTCATCAGAAAAAAACCAAACAGTTTATCTCTCTGACAAGTGTTTGACTCATTTCAGGGAACAGGGGAAGGTGTTCTATGTATCAGCGGCGGGGAAAACCTTTTCCAGCAAGGTTGAAGGCGTTTTGGAATTAAATATCCATGATGAGGCAGATACACTTATGATATGGCATGCATTATATGCAAGTGCACTAACACCACAAGCTGAAGAACTCTGTATTTTCTCACCAGATACTGATGTACTAATTCTAGTGATAGGTCATTATTCTAAGATGGTTCAACATGTCTCAATTTCTATGCTATCCGGCAAAATACAGATTAAACCTTTTATTGATGATCTAGGGTCTGATGTATCAGAATCTCTCATGGGAGTTCATGCATTCACCGGCTGCGACACAACGGGGAGGTTTGCTGGTAAGAGCAAGACACTAAGATTTTAGTTGTTTTGAAAAGTGGATGAAAAAGTAATAGAAACAGTCAAAGATATTAGTAAATTAGGTGATCTCAATGATGAGACTGTGAAAGTACTTTTCTACTTTTGTTTGCCAGGAATATTTCCCCACTGGTGTTGTACTGCAAGAAACGAAACCTTTACGTTGGTATTTATTCTGCAAATTTTCTGCAGAAAGTGACCAGTTACCACCAACTGATGTAACATTGTATGAGCATATACTGAGGGCACATTTACAGGCTTCTATTTGGGGTCAGTCCAGTCTCCCAATACAGGTGCATTTAGATCCATGTGCTAATGGGTGGAAGAAAACAAATGGCGATCTAGTTCCAGTACCTACACAATTATTGCCAACACCATTTGCAGTTTTAGAACTTGTTAAGTGTTCCTGCAAAAAAGACAAATTGTGCATCTACCAGGTGTACATGTAGATCAAAAGGACTGACATGCACAGAACTTTGTTTGTGCTCTGAATGTGAAAATGAAGAGCCTGAGGCATGTGGCTTAAGTGACGATGATGATGACAGAGACATTTAATTAAAAGTGGATGCCACTTAACTTGTAATGCTAAACACGGTGAGGATTTTGTGCCATGACGTAATTTCAAAAAAGCTTTAATTGGATAAGCAACATGGTTTGATTGGCAATTAAAGCTCTAATGGGAAAATGTGTATGCCATTATAGCTGACCTTTATTCACCTCTAAATGACCTTGAGCCTACTCAGAAAAATTAAAGGATCTTTTTTCAGAACTTTCATGATAAATACTTGGCAAAAATGTGTTTCTCAAAAATTATTAGAAAGTTTCCATGAAATTCAATACTGAGACTGACTAAACGCTAAACGTGGCCACACAGTCACAATTTTATGTTATGGCGTACCTTCCACGATGAATAACGTTTTCCGTTAAAGAGTAAATAAGAAATCAATATGTTTTTTGACAATGCATTTTAATAAGCTTTAATTTGATATGCCGCATGCCATGATTTAATCCGTATTTAAAGCTCACGTAACAAGAAGCCATATATGACGTCATAACTGACCTTTACTGACCTCTAAATAACCTTGAAACCTGTCAGAAAAAATGGAAACATTGGTTTTTAGAATTGTCATGATAAATACTTTGCAAACATGCATGTTTCCAAAAATTAACAAAAAGTACCAACGAAATTACACACTGAGACTGACTATCCTGTCCCACAGGAACATCAACAAACTCAATATCTTTCCCAAAGCATGTCAGTACACTATGGGAAACGGATGGACGGAGCATAGGAGCGCAAATAACGGGAATATCAATAGCTGACAAGGTTGCAGTATTCCCCCGGGGCCCTTGTAAAATTATACTGTAAATATCTTTTTGATCTGCACTGCAGATGTGACCACTGCCAAAGCTCGCATAAGCAAGGCTTTAGGACCCAATCCACTCTGGCGCAGTATTGTCTACTAAGTGTTTTGAAATATAGGTCTTATCAGAACCTGTGTCAAATAAAATAATAGCCTCAGTCTCTCCACACTTACCATGCACAGACACATGGGCGACTTGTAACAAAACATGAGACGCTATCCCCGAGAATTTATATTTGAAACATTTTGTGTACCTGGATCCGACACGGGTGTGTTTGTGGTGTGTTGCATGGAAGGGGAGTTATTAGTAACACCAAATGGGGCAGAGTTTTGTTTTAGTAAACATAATAAAGTGTGATGTTTTCCCTTACATTTGGCAGATGTGGCCCGACAATTGCGAAACGAGTGCCCCTTAGCGGTTGTAAGGCACCGGAAACATGCCCCTACACGCCATAGGCGCATTCTTATCAACCGTCGCAGCTGTGCCTTCATTTACCAAGTCGTGCGCTTTGGAAAATGTCTGAGAACGTTCTCTGCGCTCGATCTCACGCTGGAGAAATGCCAACAGAAACTGTAAGTCACTCCCATGCTGCTCGCCATCTCTTGCCCACTCCACCCGTAACTTCGGAGGGAGGCGAGACAGAATAAGTGGTGTCACCGTACTGTTTCCCGTTAATGCCCATCCAGGTTACCATCCGGGCTGCTGCTCGGGACCGTAGCACTGCCTTGTCTGTTATATTGACAACGTGACCTCTGTCACCTTTTGTACAAATTCACAGTTTATGAAACAAACAGTTGTGTTTATACCCTCACCGCACACGCAGAGCTACGCGTATTGACTCCCAGATAAAGTTTACTTTTAATCCCGGGTTCCGGCACCAAATATGTTCAGTAAAACGACACTTGAACACACACAAATCACGATTTCACAGTAATTTGTGAAAAAGTCAACAAATTATAACCGGAAGTCTGTATAAACACCTTTTTTTATTACTTAAGTGGGTGAAAACCTAACCCGACAAGTCAACCAAGTACACGATTCGATCTCAAGGAAGGCAGGGTTTACCCGTCAGAGCCAAGAATGGTGTCTCTGTTAGCCATCCTCAAGAGTTTTCGATTGGGAAACCACATTCAGGCGAGTAGGTTTCTTCAGATGCTGGATATGATGGTCTCCATGGAGTAGGTAATCACGTACGCTGCGAAGACCTATCCAGTTGTATCTGATGTCTCTTCGGAAACAGAACAGAATCCCTGTCAAAGCTGGTACCAGTTTTGGAGCCAATAATGTCGCATCTTGTATGGTGGAAGGAGCGTCAGAATCGCTTAGTAGAAGTTGTTACTATATTACAACCTACCTCCTTGCATTACTAGTGCTCTTTCCTTCTTTGAAGGGAAGCGTAGTAGGATGAATTTTTTCCAGCCAGTGTTTGCTGGATATGGTGGTTACAGAGTGATTGAAGGCTCCTTCAGGTATCACCATACTCTCTCTAATGATGAGATCCATAGTAATTCGCTGTAATTCTAGATCTCAGAATGAGGCAAGAAGAGGGTTAATCCAATACCCAGTGACACTGAGTAGGTCATTAAGCACAATGACAACCTCATTGGCTGATAGCTATCACATGACTTTATTGATAGCAACCAAGACTTCATTCCTTTGACGAATCCAGTCATATAATCCAGCGTGTGGCAGATCCATGAAGAGACAGATTATCCTATCACAACTGGACTCTGGATATCTGACTAAAGCTGAAATTAAAAGTTATCCTAATTTATGTACATTATATGACGGGAAATTTCTTTCAGAAATACCCAAATATGTTGAATTCTGACATATCTTGGTATAACATAAAGGCTGAAGAATACAATGAATATCTTTCCTGAATATGACTACTCTAACAAGATATGACCATTTAGATGAAGCCTCAAGCCACGAAATTAAACAGAGGGGAGGATTGAGGTGGGCCGTAATGCAAGGAGGTAGGTATATCTAATTAGTAAAACATAAGACCAGACCATTCGGGTCGTCTTGGTCGTTGTTACTACATTACAACCTACCTCCTTGCATTGCTATTGCTCAAATACAGATTTCAACATTGAACAAAGCCCGGAGGGAGGCGAATTTTTTTAGCAAAATTGATGTAAAAAACAGAAAGAATGAATACTAAGTTAGTAATAACAAGTACAGAAAGATATTACAAATGACAGTAATTCCTCAGAATTACTATCAAAAGTAACCCTAATAGAAAGGGTACAGAAGAAAGGAGAAGAAAGGTGGGTCATCAAACGACCCTAAGAAGACAGAAAAGATATGCTTAATAGTCCGTCCAGTTGTACGAATTGTATGTCTTTACTATTTAATAAACATGCTGTTGAATATTTTGAAACTAATCTGACTGGGCGCTGTTGCTGCTATAGGCTGCTTTTTTCAGCGCTCATTGGCTAAACTGGTCTATTGGACGTGTAGCGTTAGAAATAAAAATGTCAGATGTCCCGCATCTGTGAACCAGCGGGGTGATGCATTTGTATCTTCAAAGGAGCATGTTCATGCAAGCGACACAGGTATCCTGACAAGGACGAAATTGTGCAGCAAGATTTGTCTTCACGAAGCGCATCACCCACCCCTCCCCCCTCTGCAACCACCCCCTTCCGTTTTTCTTCACGAAGCGCCCCCACCCTCTCCAACCCGCCCTCCCCACCCCCACGGACGCACGCACGCAGACACGCTCACACACAAACACACACACACATCTTACGAAGATTTAACAAATTTGACAGCAGAGTGGCAAAGGTTAAATTGTGTACCCCAATTCCCAATGTAATGCTACTAAAAAAATCTTAACATTTGATGGTTTCATTCTACATAAATTAAATCATTATGCTGTGAATATACACCTTCAATATGTTCTTCACAATTACTTTTAATGGTTCTCTAAATTAAGATGGCAGATGTATGATTTGCTGTTTGACAGCCTTGTTGAGAAATATATGACATAGACCTATTTATCGGACTATAAACTTGTTGCTATAATTTTCATATTAAAACTTATATATAATCTTCCTGTTCTAACGTGCTTCTGTTTACTTTTTACTTAATTGTTCCCAATTCTTCTTGATTTTGTTATTGAAACATTTAACCAGTGCTTGAAATTAGTAGTAATTTAAGACAACAGGAAATGGTTTCCATAATTTACACACTTAACTCTTTTAAGCCTCGCTTATCAGCCAAGAAAGGCTCCTGTAGTGATCTTGAGAAATGCCCATTTACAGACCAAAGAAAATGTTTTTTTGACAATTTACCACCGAAATGACTGGCTCGATAAACGAACGAGTCATTCCAGTGGTAAATTTTCAAAATGTGTTCTCCTGGACCGCTGTCGCTTAAAATGTATAAAACTTATACGACGAAGAGACCCGATCTGTCATTC
>CM067363.1:31908469-32068469 GCA_034401795.1 Chaetoderma sp. LZ-2023a | reverse complement strand
CAATCAACACCATCTTACCAGCATAATCTCAAGATATTCAGAATGGATGTCACTCAAGCGACTGGAAATGGATCAGAAGGACGTCTACAAAGCATTGAGTTAGATCCTTATGATAGTTTTTTACGAGGCTTTGAGATTGTCCCGCGTTTTCTCTACTATGAAGCACCAATAGTTGTGTTTACAATAGGAACAATTCTCAATATAATACTTCTTAGCTATCTGATAAAGGCGAAGAAATACCAATCACCTCTCTTTGTTCTTGTCACCAGTTTATGTGTGTCTGATGCAATCATGTGTATTTGCGCACTTGCTACACCGATTTTCCTAGTACCTGTTATGCGAGTATCCGGGACTGAGTTTATCTGTCCTACAGTCATGTATTTGTCTTATTCGGCACTTTCTGTAAGCACATATCATCTGGTGTTCTTTTCAATCATGCGTTTTTATCAGTTGTGTTACCCGCTCCAGGCTAGGAGTCGGGTAACCGTGGGACTCGTCTTCCGTATTTGTGCATGCATCACAATCATATGTTATGCTTTGCAGATACCAATAGTTATCCTTCACTCCAAAATGCAGGTACCATACCGGGATCGAGTCGTGGATATCTGTGAGTTTCATGCTGACTACCGCACAAAAGATCTTATCCTCGGTGTTCTTTGGGTTTACATTCCATTTGTTTTGATCTGTTTCTTTCATATTTATAAACAGATAACACTATCAAAGACCAAGATAAGCACACGCGAAGAACGGAGAAGTACTGATGCCAGAGCTGTGACCATAGTTGTAGTACTATTCTTTGTGGCTTGGGCCCCTACCCTGCTCCACGATTATTCACACGAATATTTTAATGCACCCAAATACTCATTTCATAATACCTTATATTTTACCACAGGCTATGTTGCATACGCGAATAGCGCTGTAAACCCATTAGTTTATTCACTGGCTTCTAAAACGATCAGAAATGATCTTTTAAAGTCATTGTTTCGATGCAACCTTAAATGAGTGTGGCATGAATATTATTATTATTATTATTATTATTATTATTATTATTATTATTATTATTATTATTATTATTATTATTATTATGCTTCCAAGAGCGAAGCTCTGGAAGACTAGAGTGATTGTTCCGATTATTATTTTTATTCTTCCGCCAGCTTTGCCAGAATTTCAAAATCCTTCTTCTCCGAAACCAGCAAGTCAATCGACCCAAAACTCAGGGTCTCTGTTCGCAAAATCTTGATTGGTAAAACAATATGGCCACCGTGGACCAATCAAATTCGAGCATTTGGGAGCCATTTTGAACATTTTTATTTTACGGAATTTGATAGAGGAAATTGCTATATATGTGTTATTTGGCCATCTGCAGAGTATGTGTGAAAATGACCTAGATCCATCTGTAAAGGGCGGACATATTAAAACTTTTATTTTGCTCTTTATTATGTAGTAGAAGACAGTTTGCTAGAGGCTCTAATAAAAATGATTAATGTGACATTTAATTGTCATTTTATATCTCGTTACTATGGGGGTAATAAATGGCATTTGCTACTGTAAATGCTCTAGGCAAACATGTTAATATAATAGGGATTTAATTGCCATTTAATACCAGTTGACCAGCTGACCGACAGCAGCATATCTGTCACTTTAATAATAATTAAAACTTAATTAATAAATTATGACGTTATTACTGTGGTGGAATAATAATAATCTTGATAGCTGTAGTCAGAGAGGCTGATAAACATGCACCCCACCCTTCCCTCCCGCTTACACACACGCACACTCACACCTACACACACGCACACACACACACACACACACACACACACACACACAGACGCACGCCGCACGCACGCACGCACGCACGCACGCACGCACGCTCGCTCGCACGCACGCACGCACGCACGCACGCACGCACGCACGCACGCACTCACGCACATATATATATACTCTTACAAACGCACACACACGCGCACACACCCTCTGTGGATGCGTCTGGATGTCGGTTGGCCAGTCACAGCCCAGCTTCTCTCCAACTCCAGGTCCAAGTAATGCACCGGAGGTGCGTCCTATTAAATTCGCAAATAGACCCCAACAACCCACCATGTTGGAGAGAAACATTTTTTGGAAATTTCGTCATGAAATCGAAAACAAAATTGACTGGCGACTACCTGTTCTCACGAACAAAGTACTCATCTTTGGAGCTTCGAACCTGAGTCGCATTAATGTTGGGCCCCACCCTGAAACGCAAGTTGCCTGCTACCCAGGAGCTAAATTGTGTCATGCTAGAGGACTAATTCAAAAGTACACTGGATCATTTAAACCAGAGAAAATAGTGATCAACATTGGCATTAATGATATGAATGAACCCATCTCTAGTTCAAAACATAGATTAATGCTGCTTCTCAGTGCGATTAAGTCCAAATTCCCAAAGACTGCGATTTACTTCGCAAAACTTAACTATTCAAGTCGGTTGACAGCTCAGCAGAAGTTGGCGATTCAGTCCATCAATTCAACGGCTGAATCATCAAAATCTGTGACTGTCATTCCTGCACTTAGACTCTCCGAATTTAATGTTGTTAGGGATAACATTCATTGGACTGAGAAGACAGCTAACTCGATGTATTCTGCCTGGCTTAAATTCCTAAATTTAAACTAGACAAGGGCCAGGGTAACATCCGCCTGGAAACAGGACTGGGCAGTAATATTGTCAATCTAACTGGCTCCCCATTAGGTGAAGCAGAGCAGTCACTGCTCAATTTTGGTCTTACATTTGTCCCAACACCAAAACCTAAAACAGGTTTGGATGATCTTTTAGATAATGGCTGTATGGAAACATCTGAATTTAGTCACCGTATTAAGTTAGCAGATAACTCTAATAGTAACATTCCACCATTCATTGAAAAAACTGGCTGGGCACCAAACGTAAAAATCCTGGACCCAGCGATCGGTGAAAGCATAGAACTCTTTTCAGAACGTGTTAAAAATTCTACATTCCCTAATGATCAACCAAATTTACCCTATGAGGAACGCCAGGCCTTAATTGAATTGTCTAAAATCAGCGAAATTGTCATCAAACCTGCAGATAAAGGGTCGGCGACTGTAATAATGCTTAAAGATAACTATAAACGTGAAGCACAACGACAACTTAGTAACCCAAAGCATTACCAGAAACTAGGCAAACCACTTTGGCAAAATAATTGCAGCAAATTTAATGAGATTCTTCACAAATTGCTCGATAGCAAGAAGATCACCGAAAAGCAACAGAAGTATCTCTTTGCTAAACTTGAGTCAAAACCACGGACTTTCTATCTTTTGCCAAAAATTCATAAACCTATAGATTCGTGGTTGGACCCAATGTCACCGCCCGGGCGACCTATACTCTCTGATTGTGGCTCAGAATCCTACAGAATCAGTGAATACATCGATTACCATCTACAGCCAATAGCAAATAGACACCCCAGCTTCTTGAAAAACACAGAAGACTTCTTATCACAGGTCTCTGAGACCTGGATACCTCCAAATTCATTCTTTGTCACGCTTGACATCGATGCTATGTATACAAACATTGACATCGAGAAGGGTATAAATTCTATCCGTAGAGCATTCGTGAACTACCCAGACACCAACAGGCCAGACAGAGAAGTAATAGCTCTATTAGAGCTGAGTCTGAAAGGCAATGATTTTGAATTCGATGGCGAAATTTACCAACAAATTTGTGGCTGCGCGATGGGCAAGCGCTTTAGCCCATGTTTTGCCAATATTTACGTGGCAGAGTGGGAGGAGGAAGCGTTAGAAAAGTGTCCAAAACAGCCCCTCATTTATCGCAGGTACCTTGATGACATTTTCATGATTTGGCAACACACAAAGGCAGAGTTTGATAAATTTTTCGAAATTCTGAACAATCACGATCCGAATATTAAATTAAAAGCAACCATTGACGAGATGTCCGTAGATTTCCTGGATATAACTGTATATAAAGGTCTAAAGTATGAAACAACTGGCTACTTAGACTACAAAGTGTATTTCAAACCAACCGATTCGCATCAGCTATTGCACAAAAAATCTTTCCATCCACCGCATACTTTTAAAGGAATAGTTAAATCACAGATAATCCGTTTTCACAGGAATTCGAGGGATAGGAAAAACTTTGAAGAAGCGTGCTCTACCCTATTCAAAGCCCTCAAACCACGGGGTTACTCCTCACGATTCTTGCGCAAAATCAAATCTGAAACATTAGACGGCTTGGAAACCATTCCAGATAATGCCTCAAATCGTCGGCCTACCAAAATTTCTCACAATCGTCCTATTATAGGTGTAGGCGAATCTCGCAAATGCGGAAAGAAAAGGTGCAAGTTAGATGAATTTCTCCCAAACCAGAATACTTTCACGAGCTTTCAGAACAAAAGCAAGTTCCAACTTCAGTCTAATCTAGATTCTGACTCTGAAAATGTTATTTATCTAATTTCATGCAAATTGTGCCAAAAACAGTATGTCGGCGAAACCAAATGTCCATTAAGATGGCGGGCAACTCGACACCTCTCAGATATTAGGCTAGAGGAAGACACACATGTTTCCGAACATTTTAATCTTCCTGACCATTTAGTCCTTCGTGACTTTGAAATTATGCCGATTGATACGGCAGAAGAAACTGATAAACAAAGAAAACTTCGAGAATCGTTTTGGATTAAAGAACTCGAAACACAGTGGCCAAGGAGAATAAACTCGGACCCAGGCTTATCTGATCAACGTGACAAAATTCCATTCATTCTGACCTATAATCGGAAAAACGTTGAAATTTCCAAAATTTTGAAAGATGAGTATCAAAACCTACAGGAGAAACTGAAACAACCCTTTAACAAGCGTCCAGTAATTGCGTTCAAGAAAATCCGAATCTACGTGACATCTTGGTAAAAGCAAAACTCAAATAGCTATCCATAATATCCATCTCAATCATTCAACATTATCCCTTGCATGATGGTCAGCCAAAAACGGTCAACTTAGTGATCTTGGGCAATGTCCATTTGCCGGCGGGGATTGGAGTATTTTTGAAAATTTACCACTGTAATGACTGGCTCGGGAACCGAGACAGTCGTTCCAGTGGTATATTCTCGGGAATGACCTTGTCTGTGCCTGCAAATGTACATTAAATAAGTAAGCGCATATTTGGATTTTACTGAACAAATTTAACCAGTAAAGGGTTAACATTAATGCCATATGGCTTTCCTCAAACAAAATGACAAATCTCAGGCAATAAGATAAACCAAAATATCTTAAATTTTTGTGAATTTGTTCAATTATTGAAGATTCTGAGCCAGTGCGTTGACAATATTGACTAGATACTTGCGAGTGCCAGTTCTGTTATTTTATTGCCTTGTAAAAACATAACTTATATATCCGTCGACACCGTCAGGCAGTCTGTCGGTCTTTCAGTGGAGAGACTTATATACCAAATTCTACAATCATTCTCGGATTCACTCTCCTGCTTCTCCACTCATTCACTGGTCCACCCGCCTAACCATCCATCAGCTCCTGTCAATCCACCCATGCATTCACTAGTCTGGCTGTCACATGGTCCACTTGTCCGTCGGTCCATTTGCCCATCCTTCCCGCTACTCTGCCTTCCCACTGCCCGTCTGTCCATCTCGAACTCCCACCCCTGAACCTTCTCCAGCCGATCCCCGCTCTATCCTTTCTCTCCTACCCATCCATGATCCGGCCTCTCATCCATCCATGGGGGTGGGGCGGAGGGGGGGATGGGGGTGTGTAATGTGAATGGTGTGTGAGTGCGTGCGTACATGCGTGCGTGCGTGTATACATGTGCCTACGTGTGTACATGTGTGTGCGTGTGTAAATGTGGGTACGTGCATGCGTGTGCGTGTACATGTGTGCATGTGTGTGTGTGTGAGAGCGTGCACGCGTGTGGGTGGATGGATGGATGGATGGTCCTCCACCTCTATCCAGCCATGCCCACTCTATTCTTCCTTCCTTCCCATCCCTCATTCCATCTCCACATCGGGATGGATGGATGGATCTTTCCCATCCCTCCTTCCCTCCCTTCCATGGATGGATGGATGAATGGATGGATGAATGGATGGATGGTTTGATGTATGGGTGGGTGGATGGTGGGATGGATGGATGGATCCTGCCCATCAATCATCCCCAATCCCCTTCCTTCCATGGGTGTGTGGGATGGATGGATCGATGGATGGATGGTTGGTTGGTTGGATGGATGGTTGGTTGGTTGGTTGGTTGGATGGATGGATGGATGGATGGATCCTTCCTCCCTCTCTCAGACTAAGCTCTATCCTTCCTTTATGCCCGTCCCCATCCCACCTCCCCATCCTTCCCGCCTCCCCATCCTTCCATGGATGGATGGGGGCGTGGGATGGATGGTTGGATGTCTGGATGGATGGATGGATGGTTGGATGGATGGATGGATGGATCTGTCCATCTGCCTTGCCAGCCATCCGGCTCTCTGTGTCCGTCCAGCCACTCACTCACATAAAATTAAGGGAGCTGAATACTACTTTCTTTCTACATGTATGAACAAAGTTTAATTATAAACACTGCAGTGGCCTTTCCGGTGTGGCGAACAAAATTCTATAAAATGACAAAATATGTCCTCCAAACTTGATTAATTTCTTCGGCATCAAATGATCAAAAGGCAAAATTGAGTGTCCCAACAAAAGCATATAACACCTTTGAATGATCGATTCATGATCTCGTGAAGGAAACACTACTCACTTATCAATCCAATTCGGAAGAGTAAAATTTCACTAACCTGTGTGGAGTGAAACCAGTCCACTAATCATTGGCTTTATTAATGATGTTTGTGATAAACCCGAATCAAAGGAAATTCAAGCATTGCACAAAGTTCAATTGTTCAAATTAAACCATAGAGTAGTTTTTCAAAGGAGATTGAGTAATTCAGTAAACGTATATAAAGCTGTCTATACTGAAGGACTGACAGATTTGTCATACAGGCTACTGATGAAGCACATCCATGTGAAATGCATTTAGCCAATTGACGGTGTCCATAATTACTGTGAGTAACTTATAATATTACGTATTGTATTGTTGTATTGTTAACCCTTGCATATTACATGTTAATTCTATAATTTGTCTTCCAGGTGTAAGTAATATTTTGGTTCAATTTGTAGTTGATGTGAATGAATTTGTGTGCTTGAATTTGAGTTTGCCTGATCGAATCTTTCTTACCTGCTCAACTGCCTGTCTGATTGCTAGTTAGATTGCACGATTGTCTGTCTGAATGGCTATTGCGAGGAAGAATGGTCGTAGGAAGAATGGAGATGGTAAAGGGGGTTCATCTGCGCATGCGCGCCTGGTAAAGCTGTATTACCAAATAATTCAGTGCTTCCACCATATTGCTACGCTACGTAGGCATTTAGATGCCGAAACTCTCCCTGATGGGCTTGGCAGGAAGGTGGAAGAGCTGAATGCATTTTGTAAGCCAGCTATGCCAGATGATGACATCTACTTTGCCATCTGGAATGTGAATTTTGAGTGGGCAAAATCTACCATTAAGGCCATGTTAAATCACTATAATGAACAACTTGGTAGTATTAGAACTGAAGTAGTCCTCACACAGGCAATGCCACATTTAGACCTAGGTCGTGCTAAATCTAATGCTATACGCTGGGCAAAAAACAATTATAATAGAAAGCTCAACATTAATGCGATTAGTTCTTTTTACGATTTTGTGCGACCGATAGATCCATCTCAGCAACCAATTAAAAATCTCGCACATGCCACGCCTCTGGTCATAATACCAACTGTGGCCCCACAATCACAAATGAAAAAACGCCTCAGATCACCTGAAACTTCGCCGCCAGTCACAAAACGAGTAGACAATAAAATCTCTCCATTGCTACCATTAGATTCTGGCCCTAGAGATATGATATTTGAAGCATCATTAATCCCACTACCTGACTCTCCACTAGGCAATCTAAATGACCCAAACGAATATCCGCCCTTGCCACAGAGGGAAAGGGTTAATTGTAGCAAATCTGGTCCACGGACTGGCGCTTCTCGGAAATCCCCCCAGAGCAGTTAACCATCGGGTCTCAAGACCCCATCCCCAACAGGGAAACTGCCACAGCCCAGCTTCTCTCCAACTCCAGGTCCCCAAGTAATGCACCGGAGGTGCGTCCTATTTAATTTGCAAATAGACCCCAACAACCCACCATGTTGGAGAGAAACATTTTTTGGAAATTTCGTCATGAAATCGAAAACAAAATTGACTGGCGACTACCTGTTCTCACGAACAAAGTACTCATCTTTGGAGCTTCGAACCTGAGTCGCATTAATGTTGATCCCCAACCTGAAACGCAAGTTGCCTGCTACCCAGGAGCTAAATTGTGTCATGCTAGAGGACTAATTCAAAAGTACACTGGATCATTTAAACCAGAGAAAATAGTGATTAACATTGGCATTAATGATATGAATGAACCCATCTCTAGTTCAAAACATAGATTAATGCTGCTTCTCAGTGCGATTAAGTCCAAATTCCCAAAGACTGCGATTTACTTCGCAAAACTTAACTATTCAAGTCGGTTGACAGCTCAGCAGAAGTTGGCGATTCAGTCCATCAATTCGACGGCTGAATCATCAAAATCTGTGACTGTCATTCCTGCACTTAGACTCTCCGAATTTAATGTTGTTAAGGATAACATTCATTGGACTGAGAAGACAGCTAACTCGATGTATTCTGCCTGGCTTAAATTCCTAAATTTAAACTAGACAAGGGCCAAGGTAACATCCGCCCGGAAACAGGACTGGGCAGTAATATTGTCAATCTAACTGGCTCCACATTAGGTGAAGCAGAGCAGTCACTGCTCAATTTTGGTCTTACATTTGTCCCAACACCAAAACCTAAAACCGGTTTGCATGCTCATTTAGATAATGGCTGTATGGAAACATCTTAATTTAGTCACCATATTAAGTTAGCAGACTTCTTTCGTAACTCTAATAGTAACAGTCCACCATTCATTGAAAAAACTGGCTGGGCACCAAACGTAAAAATCCTGGACCCAGCGATCGGTGAAAGCATAGAACTCTTTTCAGAACGTGTTAAAAATTCTACATTCCCTAATGATCAACCAAATTTACCCTATGAGGAACGCCAGGCCTTAATTGAATTGTCTAAAAACAGCGAAATTGTCATCAAACCTGCAGATAAAGGGTCGGCGACTGTAATAATGCTTAAAGATAACTATAAACGTGAAGCACAACGACAACTTAGTAACCCAAAGCATTACCAGAAACTAAGCAAACCACTTTGGCAAAATAATTGCAGCAAATTTAATGAGATTCTTCACAAATTGCTCGATAGCAAGAAGATCACCGAAAAGCAACATAAGTATCTCTTTGCTAAACTTGAGTCAAAACCACGGACTTTCTATCTTTTGCCAAAAATTCATAAACCCATAGATTCGTGGTTGGACCCAATGTCACCGCCCGGGCGACCTATAATCTCTGATTGTGGCTCAGAATCCTACAGAATCAGTGAATACATCGATTACCATCTACAGCCAATAGCAAATAGACACCCCAGCTTCTTGAAAAACACAGAAGACTTCTTATCACAGGTCTCTGAGACCTGGATACCTCCAAATTCATTCTTGGTCACGCTTGACATCGATGCTATGTATACAAACATTGACATCGAGAAGGGTATAAATTCTATCCGTAGAGCATTCGTGAACTACCCAGACACCAACAGGCCAGACAGAGAAGTAATAGCTCTATTAGAGCTGAGTCTGAAAGGCAATGATTTTGAATTCGATGGCGAAATTTACCAACAAATTTGCGGCTGCGCGATGGGCAAGCGCTTTAGCCCATGTGTTGCCAATATTTACGTAGCAGAGTGGGAGGAGGAAGCGTTAGAAAAGTGTCCAAAACATCCCCTCATTTATCGCAGGTACATTGATGACATTTTCATGATTTGGCAACACACAAAGGCAGAGTTTGATAAATTTTTCGAAATTCTGAACAATCACGATCCGAATATCAAATTAAAAGCAACCATTGACGAGATGTCCGTGGATTTCCTGGATGTAACTGTATATAAACGTCTAAATTATGAAACAACTGGCTACTTAGACTACAAAGTGTATTTCAAACTAACCGATTCGCATCAGCTATTGCACAAAAAATCTTTCCATCCACCACATACTTTTAAAGGAATAGTTAAATCACAAATAATCCGTTTTCACAGGAATTCGAGGGATAGGAAAAACTTTGAAGAAGCGTGCTCTACCCTATTCAAAGCCCTCAAACCACGAGGTTACTCCTCACGATTCTTGCGCAAAATCAAATCTGAAACATTAGACGGCTTGGAAACCATTCCAGATAATGCCTCAAATCGTCGGCCTACCACAATTTCTCACAATCGTCCTATTATAGGTGTAGGCGAATCTCGCAAATGCGGAAAGAAAAAGTGCAAGTTAGATGAATTTCTCCCAAACCAGAATACTTTCACGAGCTTTCAGAACAAAAGCAAGTTCCAACTTCAGTCTAATCTAGATTGGGACTCTGAAAATGTTATTTATCTAATTTCATGCAAATTGTGCCAAAAACAGTATGTCGGCGAACCCAAATGTCCATTAAGATGGCGGGCAACTCGACACCTCCCAGATATTAGGCTAGAGGAAGACACACATGTTTCCGAACATTTTAATCTTTCTGACCATTTAGTCCTTCGTGACTTTGAAATTATGCCGATTGAACAGCCACCCCTTTCAGATACGGCAGAAGAAACTGATAAACAAAGAAAACTTCGAGAATCGTTTTGGATTAAAGAACTCGAAACACAGTGGCCAAGGGGAATAAACTCGGACCCAGGCTTATCTGATCAACGTGACAAAATTCCATTCATTCTGACCTATAATCGGAAAAACGTTGAAAATTCCAAAATTTTGAAAGATGAGTATCAAAACCTACAGGAGAAACTGAAACAACCCTTTAACAAGCGTCCAGTAATTGCGTTCAAGAAAAATCCGAATCTACGTGACATCTTGGTAAAAGCAAAACTCAAATAGCTATCCATAATATCCATCTCAATCATTCAACATTAACCCTTGCATGATGGTCAGCCAAAAACGGTCAATTTAGTGATCTTGGGCAATGTCCATTTGCCGGCGGGGATTGGAGTATTTTTGAAAATTTACCACTGTAATGACTGGCTCGGGAACCGAGACAGTCGTTCCAGTGGTATATTCTCGGGAATGACCTTGTCTGTGCCTGCAAATGTACATTAAATAAGTAAGCGCATATTTGGATTTTACTGAACAAATTTAACCAGTAAAGGGTTAACATTAGTGCCATATGGCTTTCCTCAAACAAAATGACAAATCTCAGGCAGTAAGATAAACCAAAATATCTTTTTTGTGAATTTTTTCAATTATTGAAGATTCTGAGCCAGTGCGTTGACAATATTGACTACTACTACGGCTACGACTACTACTACTACTACTACTACTACTACTACTACTACTACTACTACTACTACTACTACTACTACTAGTACTACTACATTTAGTCGACTGTAACGTACATAAAGTGTTGTTCCTGCATTTAATTTCACTAAGTACAATTGTATGAAAACGCTGATCTAAAATCGATAGATTGATGTGATTCCACAATCTACTCTGGGAGAAGCATCAGTACTCATCTTTTCCGGACGTAGAACACTATCAATCTACAGAAGAATTGATTAACTGTACACAGGTGAAGCATATGTTGCTCTTAACCCGTGGCACACTTATGTCAATATTCTATCTTTTACTGTGTCAATAGCCGAGAAACTGGTGTATATTTTTCAACAATTTTGGTAGACGATGTTGCTGTCTACGATAGCACCATCTTCCACCAAATTTGTACAAAAATGTACACCAGTTCATCTTTTAATTTAATTTGAAAATTAAAAGTTTTGACATCAGAGTGGCAAGGGTTAGAATGCGCAGAAACAGACGTCTAAGTGCGTAGACATCAGAGGTGAGAAAGCCTCAGTCATGGATATCATCAGAAAACTTCTGATAGAACATCAAAATGCATAGTAAACAAATGAAGGAAGGCTATATAAAATTTCCCGCTAAAGGGTAAGAAAATAGTATTACTACGTTCAAGTAAATATGGTCAAGAATGAATAATTTTATGCTAAATTTGGTAGTAAATATTTTAATTAATAATCAGTACCAATGCGCTAATGCAATTATGTACGAATTTGTTAACATAAAACTAGAATGGCAGGACATTTGCAAATAGGGGTCATACTACAAACATAAAGTGTCTAAATTGTTGAAGTAGCGGATGAATTTGGTGAATTAACGTAGGCTATAACCTGGATAAGAGGATATCATATGGAAACAGGACAAGCAGCTGAATCAATGTTCTACACCTCAATCAACACCATCTTACCAGCATAATCTCAAGATATTCAGAATGGATGTCACTCAAGCGACTGGAAATGGATCAGAAGGACGTCTACAAAGCATTGAGTTAGATCCTTATGATAGTTTTTTACGAGGCTTTGAGATTGTCCCGCGTTTTCTCTACTATGAAGCACCAATAGTTGTGTTTACAATAGGAACAATTCTCAATATAATACTTCTTAGCTATCTGATAAAGGCGAAGAATTACCAATCACCTCTCTTTGTTCTTGTCACCAGTTTATGTGTGTCTGATGCAATCATGTGTATTTGCGCACTTGCTACACCGATTTTCCTAGTACCTGTTATGCGAGTATCCGGGACTGAGTTTATCTGTCCTACAGTCATGTGTTTGTCTTATTCGGCACTTTCTGTAAGCACATATCATCTGGTGTTCTTTTCAATCATGCGTTTTTATCAGTTGTGTTACCCGCTCCAGGCTAGGAGTCGGGTAACCGTGGGACTCGTCTTCCGTATTTGTGCATGCATCACAATCATCTGTTATGCTTTGCAGATACCAATAGTTATCCTTCACTCCAAAATGCAGGTACCATACCGGGATCGAGTCGTGGATATCTGTGAGTTTCATGCTGACTACCGCACAAAAGATCTTATCCTCGGTGTTCTTTGGGTTTACATTCCATTTGTTTTGATCTGTTTCTTTCATATTTATAAACAGATAACACTATCAAAGACCAAGATAAGCACACACGAAGAACGGAGAAGTACTGATGCCAGAGCTGTGACCATAGTTGTAGTACTATTCTTTGTGGCTTGGGCCCCTACCCTGCTCCACGATTATTCACACGAATATTTTAATGCACCCAAATACTCATTTCATAATACCTTATATTTTACCACAGGCTATGTTGCATACGCGAATAGTGCTGTAAACCCATTAGTTTATTCACTGGCTTCTAAAACGATCAGAAATGATCTTTTAAAGTCATTGTTTCGATGCAACCTTAAATGAGTGTGCCATGGATATTATTATTATTATTATTATTATTATTATTATTATTATTATTATTATTATTATTATTAATATTATTATTATGCTTCCAAGAGCGAAGCTCTGGAAGACTAGAGTGATTTTTCCGATTATTATTTTTATTCTTCCGCCAGCTTTGCCAGAATTTCAAAATCCTTCTTCTCCGAAACCAGCAAGTCAATCGACCCAAAACTCAGTGTCTCTGTTCGCAAAATCTTGATTGGTAAAACAATATGGCCACCGTGGACCAATCAAATTCGAGCATTTGGGAGCCATTTTGAACATTTTTATTTGACGGATTTTGATGGAGGAAATTGCTATATATGTGTTATTTGGCCATCTGCAGAGTATGTGTGAAAATGACCTAGATCCATCTGTAAAGGGCGGACATATTAAAACTTTTATTTTGCTCTTTATTATGTAGTAGAAGACAGTTTGCTAGAGGCTCTAATAAAAATGATTAATGTGACATTTAATTGTCATTTTATATCTCGTTACTATGGGGGTAATAAATGGCATTTGCTACTGTAAATGCTCTAGGCAAACATGTTAATATAATAGGGATTTAATTGCCATTTAATACCAGTTGACCAGCTGACCGACAGCAGCATATCTGTCACTTTAATAATAATTAAAACTTAATTAATAAATTATGACGTTATTACTGTGGTGGAATAATAATAATCTTGATAGCTGTAGTCAGAGAGGCTGATAAACATGCACCCCACCCTTCCCTCCCGCTTACGCACACTCACACCTACACCTACACACATACACACACACACACACACACACACACACACACACACACACACACACACACACACACACACACACACACACACACACACACACAGACGCACGCACGCACGCACGCACGCACGCACGCACGCACGCACGCACGCACGCACGCACGCACGCACGCACGCACGCACGCACACACTCACTCACGCACGCACGCACGCACATATATATATATATATATATACATATATACTCTTACAAACGCACACGCACGCGCACACACCCTCTGTGGATGCGTCCGGATGTCGGTTGGCCAGTCTGTTAAATTTTTGACAATTTTGGCAAAGCTGCCTCTGTCAGAATTCTATAGCAACCAGGTGTGTGTTCTGAAAAAACCCCGATTTACCAAAGGAAATGGTCTCGTAGAGCATCTAAATGTACCAAAGCATTCTACTATATATTTTTTTATCGTTTTTCAAAAGAGAATATTAGATTAGCGGTCAAAACAATTTAGAGAAAATATAAATTTATGAACCTGATTTTGTTTGTCCAAATGAGCTAAATTTTAACACTTTTAGATTGTCAGATTGAATACAAGAAAGACAAGAAAACCAATACAGGTTCCACATTTCTTGTTCCTCATACAATTTACAGAACACGCCTCCGTGGAAACATAACATATGCAGGAGAGAGGAGCATTGCTCATCTTGGTGAGATAAAAAGGTGTGGTCGGGTACCGGGTAGGCCTAGCCAACTCGGAACCAGATAGGATGAGGCCTCGGGCTACGCTATGGTGACCACGTTGGATTGCGGTTCCCTGATGCACAGCCCCAACCCAGATCGATGAAGTCCTGATCTACCTTCTCTATGCATGCGTCGTGCCAATGGGAGTACCCCGTAATAGACAGGTTTCTATTAGGGCAGGACATGGCTACGTACGCGTGATGCCATTGCCTAGATGGACACCTTTTAGGGTCTACATATTATCTTTGCACAACCTCCTCGGAAATGTGGGCTATGATTACAATTGTCCCTTGAAGTGTCAGAGATTTCTGCGAAGCTTGAGAATTCCGGATTTTGAAACAGACATCATGAAGTTTTTTAACAAGAAAACGGCCATGGATTCACCACAAAATATAGACAGACCTAGATAAGAAAACCACAATTAATTGTATTTTTAATATGGTTAGCTTTGCGATTATCATTGTAATGCATCGACATACATTTAATTGTATTTTCCATATGTTAGCTTTGCGATTACCATTGTAATACATTAACCTACATTTAATTGTATTTTCCATATGTTAGCTTTGCGATTACCATTGTAATACAGTAACCTACATTTAATTGTATTTTCCATATGTTAGCTTTGCGATTACCATTGTAATACATTAACCTACATTTAATTGTATTTTCCATATGTTAGCTTTGCGATTACCATTGTAATACAGTAACCTACATTTAATTGTATTTTCCATATGTTAGCTTTGCGATTACCATTGTAATACATTAACCTACATTTAATTGTATTTTCCATATGGTTAGCTTTGCGATTATCATTGTAATACATTAACCTACATTTAATTGTATTTTCCATATGTTAGCTTTGCGATTATCATTGTAATACATTAACCTACATTTAGTTGTATTTTCCAATGGTTAGCTTTGCGATTATCATTGTAATATATTAACCTACATTTAATTGTATTATCCAGTTTTTGCGATTATCAATGTAATGTGCTATATCGGGAATGAGCTGATAATTATTTATATAAACAATCACAGTTGTAATGATCTTTAGTGACTCGCTATTAGCGTGTTCCAAATGAGATCTTAGTAAACTAGTGTGGAAGATTTGCATACTAAATGGGAATCGGGTTTGAGGTTTTATTTATCACATAAGCTAGTATTTATCATTTTCAAGCAGATATTGTATTCTGGTAAATTTTGTCTCATTTTACATTATATTTTCATCATCTTTGTGCCATAGCGAATGACAATTATGTGTATTCAGCGCTTCATTACTTCAACTTAGTGCCAAACGTCCATACCATTTCTTATTTCAGTTTTTAAATTATTTTAAAGTATCTTTTAATATTTCTGAGCTTTCCATTAAAGTTTATCAAGCGATTTCATTCTACACACTTTTAACAATAATAAAATAGTTTTAAAATTGTAATTGTCAGTGCATGTATCCACAATGTGACAGTCCTATTGCACCTGTTGGATATTTAATTAAATGCAATGGCATAATGGCTGTTATGCAGTGGAATATAAACTTACACATGCGATGAAACGTGTGACTAAATCGTCCTTTATAGTATATTGATGATTAGGTCATTCTGTGAATTACTGTCCAGGTATTACCACTTAATCTATTGACAATCAAGTCAAACCATGATCAAATGACACCATAAGATGCATGTGTGTTACTGCTGAGATATAGAGAGACGAATATCATGGTGCTGTCTATACTGAGATCATTGCTGCTTGCTCGGAAACAATGTTCTATAAGTATGGCCCATATCTGGTGCACCAAGTATAGGCTAAGTCAGGAGTTGACAATAATATGAAAAAAACAGATATTGTGCAACAGTTTTACATGTTCCCAGCTTATGTTTGTAGAACAAGATTCATAGTAACGAGCTAGTACTCATTCTGTTTTTGTGTGATCTGTCATATTAACTAGGAACATATCCAATTCGATTTAGAGAACCTACGCAGTATGTGTTAGAATTACGCAATACACTATACGCGGTTCAACTCAATTTTAGGATTCCATTATAATCCTGACAGTTTTCAACAGATTTGTGAACTTGTTGGTAATTTTATTTAACATTGTCTGATAATTATATCGACATAGTCTGAGTGGTCATTGGAATGCAAGTCGCTGCTGTCTGACGGAAAGGAATCTTGTCTCAAAATGTTAACAAAATATATGTAAGCAAATTTACTTCTGCATTGTATTCTGTTACAGTCATGACATAGTCCGAGTCAGTTATGTCTTTCAGCCAGTCCTATGATAGATATTTGAATAGATCGGTGGGCCAGGCACTGACGAGTCTGTCTCAGTTTTATCCTTCATCTGGTCCTTTGATAGATATTTGGACAGATCAGTAAGCCAGGCACTAACGAGTCTATCTGCTAGACCAGTAAGACTGTCCAAATACCTCTCATAGCACGGGGTGAGTGTCAGAGTTGACTCAGACTATATTTGCATTGTTCCGAGCATGCACGATTCACGTCTATTAAGCTATATCTACACAAACTATTCTGTGACTATACAGAGTTCTATAATAATCCATGGTTGACTGTACCTATATGTGCTATGGATTTTCAAATTGCAAACACAGTATTGTCTTTTCACAGTAATAACGTAAAGCAGAGATGGTCAAATTTGCAGGTTTATCTTATAAAATAATTGTGAATGCCTTTGAGGTAATATATATTGGCATGACAATATACTGTATCCAGTAGCATAAAGAGGGCGCGTGTGCCTCGTAAAATGTAAAGCTTAAATCATATGTAAAATAAAATAATTTATCTGAGGCATATGAGCGTATCCAGATTTCTAAATTTTCTGTGTGATAACCCGGACCACATGATGCTTTTTGATACTCCTACATGTTGCATTTTAGTAGTGAATGCTCTCTTTGATTTCAACACCTGGTTAGTAGTAAAGTGGGAACCTGTGCGCTATTGTTATGCAAATGAGATGACGTCATCACTCTCTCGACCAGTCAGAATCGAGTATTTTGTGTGCCGCTGTACGCTTTGTTGTCAAAATGATTGATGGATGTGACCTTTGACCTAGTGATATGTGTCCCTGTGCGCTATTGTTCTCCTGTAAAAAATGATTAATGGGTTATGCAAATGATGTCACTCAATTAATGTGTGCTGCTGTGCACTATTGTTTTCGTTTCGACCAATGAGAATGTTGTATTAAGTGTGTACATCTGTGCGCTATTGTTTTCATGTGCGTGTCTGTGCACTATTGTTCTCCTCATTAATTTTGCCATGGTGTTTTATGGTGTGCTATTGTTGTCTTGTCAATTAATTGGATTTTTTAACAATGGTAGCACCTGGTGTTAACTGTCACGGGGGGGGGGGGGGCACCTTAAATCCCCGCCTGAGCGGGGTGGGGGGGGGTGGAGTGGGTTCCATCTCCCAGTCATCAAATTTTCAAAATTTTCAAATCGTTGTACCGAGTACAGTGCTATGCGGGTAATATATAAGTATATTTATTGATGTTGTATACTATTATATAGATAATAATCGTGTATCTAATCTACCGTATTTAGGGAGATATATGTCTAAAGATATGTGGTTAAATATTTTTTTTTTTGGGGGGGGGGGATTAATCTAAGACGTGTCCACACGTGTTGTATGTATGATTACTGTATTCTGCGTCTATAGTAGTAGAGACATCCTACAGCTGCAAGCACTCCTTCTTGGCTTTTGACCACTGTCTCTTGTCCTCCGCCAAAATCCTTAGATTCCTCAGGTCCATTCTTGACTTGGGTGTACCTAGTCCTGCTTTCTTGAGGTCACCCCGCAGCATGCTTAGCAGATTTATGCAATGCCGTCCTCTCCTGGCTTTGTATTTGCTGGCTCAGAGTAGGGCGAATTCCAAGGCGCTCAGTGCTGGTGTCTCTTCTGGTATCTTTAGCACATGGCCAAACAAGGACCATCTTTGCTGGGAGACTTTTACAAACAGTCTAGTGCATCGTTGGAAATTATGCTGTCTGGCCATCATTGACCAGTGATGGTGCATAGGTGTTTGCGGTGGCAGGCATCAAGTATGTCTAGAGCTGCCTTTGGAGCTGCCCAGCTGTTACAGTTATACAGCATCAAGAATATGCAGGTTGCATTGTATAAATGTATCCTCTTTATCAAGGGCATCTTTGATCTATGAATCCATAGCTTCCCAAAGGACTGGAAAGCTATGTTCCCCATTACGCAGTGTCCAGAAATGGCAGCACTGCAAAGTCGTGAGCTGGGGATATTACTTTCCCTCCATGGTTTGCCGCCATGAAATGGATCATCCTTTTCTGTAGTTTCAAGTTCATTAAGGGTTTTTTCCCTCATCTATGAAGTCTACATAGTCGGCATATTCCATCAATAGCGGCATACCCAGTATTACCACTGGGGGTTGGGGTGGTTTGGTCTTGTGGAACTTTCCCACACAGACTTCAATGCAGCAGCAAGGTAGCAGGTGTAAAGCACAGGAGATAGACCCCACTCCCTTTGGGGAGCCGATTGTCAATGCCCATTTTGTGGAAGTCCCGGCTTTTGGACATGACTACCGACACAAGCATGCGTCGCGCCCATACAATGTCTGTGCAGCTGCGTCCACGTTTGAAGCCACTTTGACATGATCCAGTGAAGTCATCGATCTTGTCTCGGATGCGGAAAAGAGTAACATTGGATATGATTTTCCGTATGCTGTTGAGGTGCACAGTGCGCTGCAGATTGGCTGAGGGGTGGGGGAGGGGGCGGTGCAGGTGGCTTCTTGGGCTTTGGTAGTGCGATAAGGGTGCCTTAGCCTACAGCATTGATGGGAAGGTCGTGCATAAATGCTGACTTGATTAGGTGCATGATCAGTTTTGAGATAATGTCACTTGCATATTTGAATAGTTCATTGCTCATGCCATCAAGTCCAGATGCACGTCCATTTTTCAGGGCTTTAAGTGCCTTCTCAACTTCTGCTGTTTTAATTGGTGTTAGTAATGGCATGGTGTCTCCTGAGAATGGGTGCAGGGGCTCATCGTCATTATCAGTGAACTGTTCCTTGAACCATTGTCGGATCGCCTCGGCTTTTCCCTGGTCCATTCCAATAAAGTGCCCTTCAGAGTTATGTACAGTGAGTGGTGTTGTGTAGTCAGTAACTCTCGGGGTTCGGGCTGCCTGAAACATTTTGTGACAGTCATCCATGGCAGTGATTTTATCTGCTAGGGAGTCTGCTTGTTGAATATCAAGATCTTTTACACATTCACTAATGTGGCGCAGAATGTTATTGTGCTTCCCGTATAGTCTGGTGCAGACTTCACTTTGGCCACTTTGATAGATGCATATGCACAATGCTTTCTGCTCAGCTGACAGTTACTACTAGAGGCTCGCCAGTGTACCTAGTTTGGTTGTTTTTAAGAACACATATGGTGCTGGTAGCTGATGATTCCATAGATTTCAATATTTTGGTTATGGCTTCGTTTGGCTCGGGGCTGACGTCGATGTTAGGTATCTGCTACCCGGGGACCTTTTGTATGACATTTGAGTGTCAGTTTCACATATGAGCTTGGTTAGGTTGTAGGTGATATTACCCTCTTGCCCGTTTTGGTGTTTATATATTATGTAGAGATCGTTCATCTGAAGGCGGGTAATGACTGGCTTATGATCAGAATTGAGGTCTGTGCCTCAAGACGAATGAGTGTTCCAGAGTAAGGGTTTTGCTTCTGTCTTGCATAGTATGAAGTTTATTTGGTTGTAAAGCTGTTGTAGCCTTAGAACCTAATGGGGCTTTGCGATCAGCAATGTGTCCAGTCCATGTTGTCTGATGACGGCATGGGCGTTTGAATGCCATATTTGCAGCAAATAGGCTATTGGAACTAAGGAATACCACCAGAGCATCGCCATTGCTGTTGCGTGTGCCCTCTCCATACGATTCCATGCACAAGCCAAGTCCTGAGCTTTTGTCTGCAATTCCGAATTTACCCAGCTTGGAGTTGAAATCTCCACACACGAACAGCTGCCATCTAACTGGGATTGTAATGGCGGAGCTCAGTTCTGCATGGAAGGAATTTAATATTGCTGGATTATCTTTGGCTTTTTTGGTAGTTGGGCCGTATGTGTTGACAATGCGACACTTAGTGGTGGTCTATTTTCACATAGGTATAGCCAGGTCGATGAATGCAACATGATTACTGACATATCCAAAACTAATGACATGGTCCAGGACCCTTGGTCCGATTACGAAGCCTAAACCCCAGTATGTGGCCTGTTTTTGCTCCAAGAGCACTAGCTTATGGCCTGTCTGTAGTTGCCGCTCTGAGTGTTTAACTACTTTGGTCTCTTGAATGCATGTAATATCGATGTTATAGTGTTCACAGTCTGCACCTAAAGTTTACCTCTTTGATGTTGCACTCAGACCATGTACATTCCACATAGCTATGGCAAGCTCATAGGAAGATCACGTCATCTGAGGATGTCAAGCACAGTTTCTTGTTTAGAAGAATGGTAGACATAACCAGAGTTGCCTCTGTATGCGGATGTCAGCCGACAATCCTTGATGACTTAGTTTCCCAACAAAGTTGGTACTTATGGAGGAGACCAGCGAGGAGGTGTCTTCTTTCTCCCCCAGTCATGTTGTAGCTCTGTGTGTATGCTTTCATGAGTGTATTACGTTTGGTAACGTGGGTTGGTCCTATCCAGTGTCCAGAGCGAAGTGCAGCATTACACGGGTACTATATAAGTATACTTGACAATGTTGTATGTATAATATTATATAGATAATAATTGTATATCTATCGTATTTAAGGAGATATGTGACGTTAAAGATAGGTAGTAATGGTTAAATTTTCAAAAAATATTTCAGAAACTTTGGTAACATGCGTTATTCTAAGACGTGTCCAGTCATGTTGTAGCTCTGTGTATATCCTTTTGGTAACGTGGGTTAATGCTATCTATAATATTTAAGGAGATATGGTATGACTTTAAAGATAGGTAGTAATGGTTAAATTTTCAAAAAATATTTCAAAGATTTGGGGTGTTAATGGCGTAGGAATAGCGACGTGTTCAGACATGTTGCAGCTCCTGTCAAAAATGACTGATGTTTAATAACAACAGCAGCCAGCTGTACACGTGAAATGGCAATCACTTGATGATAGAATCTGCCATTCCATCAGAAGGTGTATATTGCATCCACTCGATGGCATGAATTATGCATTCATCAGAAAGCTCGCATTCATAAATTTGTTTTATTAATTGTACAAAAAGAATAACGCATGGGGGGGGGGGGGGGGAAGTCCCATTTCATTGTTTGATACTGCAAATGTTTCAATACAGTTTGATTACCATTTTTTGAAACCACGCTGCTGATCGCTGTTGAATGTTTTTTCATAAAATACGTCTTTTATATCACAAACTATATAATACATTAATTATATGCATGAGAGCATCCAGCTTGCCGCGATGGAGCTGAGTGTTAGCACTTGATTATTTGAACATTCCATAATGGTCTAGTGAACAAATGACATGAGCTTGATATTTGGCAAGATATTACAATGTTCACGCTTGGAGTAAAGTTTAAAAAATCGATAATAATGCTTGCACCTGTTCTCTAGCTATTGTTGTTTACCACTAAAGATTACTACATTTTTAATGCACAGTTTAATGTGGAAAGTTGGTTAGAGACCGAATGCCTTATCATTCATGACTTTACATTTCAACAATTAAGAGCCACATTACGAGCATAGTAGCATACATAGATGGCCATTTACTACAAGTCTACATATAAATATATCCTTTTGGGCACAACAGCAGTGATACGTTGTAACCATGTTTTTTACTTTATAATTCAG
The DNA here is from genome assembly GCA_034401795.1 of Chaetoderma sp. LZ-2023a. Lineage (NCBI taxonomy): Eukaryota > Metazoa > Mollusca > Caudofoveata > Chaetodermatida > Chaetodermatidae > Chaetoderma > Chaetoderma sp. LZ-2023a. Next base: position 32,045,712 of record CM067363.1, on the reverse strand, counting down.
CAAAACCTGCCTTAAATGACCACCGCATGGGTCACCATTGCATGGGCGCTATAGACATTAACTTTTTAAACGACGAATTTTTTCAAGAAAATTAAAATTTTCTCATAGAAAATGTCCATTTGCAGACCAAGAGAAGAATATTTTTGAAAATCTCTCATTGGAATGAATGGCTCTGACGCCTATCCATTTGTCTAGACATTATGGGCGGAATTTGTGAGAGTGTGGTGTGTGAAAAAATGCCATATGGGTTGGAGAGGGTATGTCAATGGGGCTTAATAAAGGTTTCACTCATACACACACGTGCGTGTGTCTTGCTCACGTGTCTATGACAGTAGGAATGCACTATGAGTGCCTAGTCAATGAGGTCCAGACTAGAAAAATAATATAGCCAGCTATCCATTTTCTAGACATTGTGCCCGAAACCACCTACTACCAGCACCCACCATCACCACCACCACCATTGCCACCACCAACGCTATAACCACCATCACCACCACCACCTTCACCACCACAACCAGCACCAACACCTACCACCACCAATGCCACTAGCACCACCAGCAACAGCCACCGCCAACCACTAAGCACCCACACCACCACCACCACCCCCAAGCATTAACCCCACCCCACGACCACCATCCACCACCACAACCCACCCACCACCCCTACTTCCAGCAACCACCAACCCCACCGTCACCACCACCAACAGCAACAATACCACCCACTCCGATTTGTATGTCGTGGGATGTGGGGGACCCGGCTGGATATATAGCTACAATCATGAAATCAACACGCACATAAAGAACCAATGTTTTATTTGTATACATATTTTTACATTGAAGAAAATATTACAGAGGATAAAACACATAGTTTCTCTAGCATAAACAAATAGTCAATATTCTGGAGATCCATTTATCGATGGGTAGACTGATTCCTTATGCATCAGATCCATCATCTTCATCACCATCAGAATCATCATCATTATCATCAGCATCTAGATTGTTCATCATGTAGTCCTTGATCAGAAATCTCTTATTCAAAAGGTTGAGAAGAGTGGTTCATCGTATGCGAATTATTTTAGTGAGCGTAGAGTTCTGTAATCTTCTCCACTGAAACATTATGTCTATACATTTTGCAACTAAAGCATCAGCATATACGGAAATAGACACATTGCCTACACCATTTGGGTCTGTGTTCACTTCACCATCCTCATCTTCTAAACCTGATTGTTCAGCGTCTAAGACCTGCTTAATATTTTGGAATATTGCAAATAGTTCCTGATTGCCTATGACTTCCTTTTCATCTTCAACTTCATCTTCACTCTCAGACTCCACTGAGTCATCATCGGCTTCACTCTCCGACTCTATTGGCTCATCATCTTCACTCTTCATCTCTGCTATTTCTTCATCTTCACTGTCTAGACTTTCACTGTCTTCATTGTTATGGAATCGGATCTTATGCCGCTTCAGGTCATTTGACCTATCAAAAGTTGAAGCACATTCAAAACATTTAAATCTCGGCATATTGATTATAGGATAAATTTAGCAAGCGTTCAAGTTACAAGGTTCTTCAAAGAAATCTTCTGACTGCCTAAGACTACCTAGCTACTCTGCAGTTACACGCCCAACCACTTTGGGATGTTTAAATTGGAGTGAGAAAAGGGATTGAATTTTAACCATTTTATAGGATTATATGTACTGTGGACGCAGATCCACAACATGCGGCCGCATATCCACACATGCAGCCACAAATCAGCAACAGGCAGCCGCAAATCTGCACATGTGGGTGCAAATCTGCAACAGGCAGCCACAATCCACAACATTCGGCCACATATCCATAACATGCGGCAATGAAGCCACAAATTCGCAACATGTGGTCGCAAATCCACAACATGTGGCTGCAATCCGCAACATGAGGCCGCAAACCCGCACATGCAGCCACAAATTCGCAGCATGAAAACGCAAATCCCGCCTCACATGTATGCATGGATCCAGGCATGTACATACACATGTTAATGTGCGGTGGTCTGTATAAAATTGCGACTGCATGTTTCAACCTTTAACCCCAACTATCTATATAAGATTATACATACAACGTTACTAATTACGTTTATACATCGCCCAAGTAACTCGGGACTTCACCTGAACATTGGCGGTCGCAAATCCGCACATGCGACTGCAAATCTGCACATGTGGCCACAAATTCCCAACATGCGGCCGCAAATCCGCATGTGCATGCATTTTGGCATGCATGTGTCCGGGCATGTACATGCACATGTTGCTGTATGTATAAATGTGCGGCCGGCCGTATAAAATTGCGGACGCAACATTTGTTTGAAAATTTAATGATTAAATGACTGATACTTTAAAAAGCACTTCTTAAATACGGTAGATACACAATTATTATCTATATAATATTATACAACATTGCTAAGTATACATATATATTACCCGCATAACGCTGTACTCTGGACACTGATTTGAAAATTTTAAAAATTTAATGACAGAGAGACGGCGCCCTCGACCCCCACCACAACTCAGGTGGGGATTTAAGGTGCCCCCCCCCCCCCCCCCGAAAAAACATCAGGCATGATTTAAGGCGGGCCCCCACCTGTGGTGACAATTAACACTGGGTGCTACCATTGTTTAAAACCCAATTAATTGACAAAACAACAATATGACACGATAAAACACCATGTCAAAATTAATGATGTGAACAATAGGGCACAGACATGCACGTGAAAACAATAACGCACAGATGTACACGCTTAATACAACAGTCTCATTGGTAAAAATGAAAACAATTGCACACAGTTGTACACATTCATTACGTCACAAAGGGTTCCATTTAGACAATCATCAGATCTAAAAAGGTCTGACATGTTGTATCAATTGTATGTTTTGTAATTCTTTGCTATTTAATAAATATGCTGTGGAATAATTTGAAACTAATTTGACTGGGCGCTGTTGCTGCCTTAGGTAGCAACAACACCCAGTCAAATTAGTTTCAAAATATTCAACAGCTTACCTGTGCATTATTTTGAAAATTGATAGTCAAGGTGTTCAGAGATTGATCGATCCCAACACAGGCGAGGTGTGGGTGGAGCTTAGCCAGAGATGGACGGGGCATAGCTAAAACCGGAAAGGGCCATTCCGAATAGCTACCCTCGCCATGTAAGGGGAAAATATATATTGCTTTTGGGGCTATATGTCTGAATGTATACGTGTATGTAGGCCCTGGGCCGTATATAATACCATACTGATACTATTTGACACAAACTCTAACACAATAAAATATATTATGGCGAAAGGGAAATAACCAAGTAACTGACTAAGTAACTAAGTAAATAAGTAATTAACTAACAAAGAAACAAACTAAGAAACAGGCTAAGTATATAAGTAACTAAACAACTAAGTTTCTAAGTAACTAAGTAACTAAGTATGTAAGTAACTAACTAGCTAACTAACAAGCTAACGAACTAATGAAGTAATGAACTAGCTAATGGACAAATGAAGTAAGGAACATAAAACTTAGAGGAAGATTACATATTGCATTTGGGATCGTCTGTTTGTGTGTATGGAGTTGCATCCAAAACGGCACTGATACCACTTAACTCTTTCTTTAACACGACACAATATATTACCATGATAGAGCAACTAACTAAGTAACTAAGTAACTCAGCAACTAGGTAACACTACGCACATAATTAACTAACTAACCAAATGAGCTAACGAACTAACGAAGTAATGAAATAACAAACGAGCGAACTAATCCCAAAATGGAAACCAGATATGATAGCTTCAAATTTAATGATGGACATCATCAGACTGAATAACCACACCCGAACAAAGGTTCATTGTAGGGTTGGAGTGGAACTACACAGTGCATATATCACAGTGGATAGTCACACCGCACTGGGACACAGCTTTCATGTAATGCTACAGTGGATGTACACAGGGCATATATTACAGTGGATAACCATGCTCCACCCTGAACAACAGTTCCACGTAATGCTTCAGGAGATCTACACATGGAATATATGACGGTGGATAACCATGGTCCATCCTGATCAACAGTCCCATGTAATGCTACAGGAGATCCACACATGGAATATATTACAGTGGATAACCATACTCCCCCATGAACAACAGCTCCACGTAATGCTTCAGGAGATCTACACATGGAATATATGACGGTGGATAACCACGCTCCACCCTGAGCAACAGTTCCACATAATGCTAAAGGAGATCTACTCATGGAATATATCACATTGGATAAACACGCTGCTCCCTGAACAACAGTTCCACGTAATGCTAAGGGTGACCTACACATGGAATATATCACATTGGATAACCACGCTCCACCCTGAAGAACAATTCCACGTAATGTTATGGAAGATCTACACTAGGAATATATCACAGTAGATAACCACGCTCCATCCTGACCAACAGTTCCACGTCATGCTACATGAGATATACACATGGAAAATATAAGGTAGATAACCACGCTCCACCCTGAACAACAGTTCCACATAATGCTACAGGAGATCTACTCATGGAATATATCACAGTGGATGACCAGGCCCCACCCTGAACTACAGTTCCACGTGATGCTACAGGAGATCTAAACGTGGAATATATCACAGTAGATATCCACACTCCAACCTGAACAACAGTTCCACGTGATGTTACAGGATATCTACACGTGGAATATATCACAGTGGATAACCAGGCTCCACCATGCAAAATAGTTCTATGTAATGCTCAAGGAGATCTACTCATGGAATATATCACAGTGGATAAACAAGTATATCAATATATCAAGGTAGATAACCACCCTGAACAACAGTTTTACGTAATGCTATGGAAGATCTACACATGGAACAAATCACAGTTGATAACCTTGATCCGCCCTGAACAACAGTTACACGTAATGCTATGTAAGATCTACACAGGGAATATATAACAGTTAATAACCACGCTCCACCATGAACAACATTTCCACGTAATTCTATAGAAGATCCACACATGGTATATATCACAGTGGATACCAATGTTCCACACTGAACAACAGTTCCATGTAATGCTACGTGAGATCAACACATTGCATATATCACATTGGATAACAACGCTGCACCCTGAACATCGGTTCCACGTAATGCTACAGGAGATCTACACATGGAATATATCACAGTAGATAACCATGCTCTACCCTGAGCAACAGTTCCACGTAATGCCACGGGAGATCCTCACATGGAATATATCACAGTGGATAACCACGCTCCACTCTGAACGACATTTCCACGTAATGCTATAGGAGATCCTCACATGGAATATATCACAGTAGATAACTACGCTCCACACAGGACAACAGTTCCATGTAATGCTACAGCAGATCTGCACATGGAATATATCACAGTGGATAACCACGCTCCACCCCGAACAACAGTTCCACGTAATGCTATGGCAGATACACACATGGAATATATATCACAATTGATAACCGCTCTACACGCTGAACAACAGTTCCACGTAATGCTACAGGAGATCCACGCAATGCTACAGGAGATCGACACATGGACTATATCAAAGTAGAAAACATTGCTCCACCCTGAACAATGGTTCCACGTAATTCTATGGAAAATCTACACATGGAAAATATCACAGTGGATAACCACGCTCCACCCTGAGCAACAGTTCCACGTAATGTTACAGGAGATCTACACATGGATTATATCACAGTGGATAACAAAGCCCCACCCTGAACAACAGTTCCACGTAATGCCACATGAATTTCTGCAATGGAATATATCACAGTAGATACCCATGCTCTACACTGCACAAAGGTTCCACATAATGCTACAGGCGAAATACATATGGACTATATCACAGTAAATAACCATGCTCCACCCTGAACAACAGCTCCAGGTAATGCGACAGGTAATCTACACATGGAATATATCACAGTAGATAACCACGCTCAACCCTGAACTACAGTTCCACGTTATGCTACAGGAGATCTAAACGTGGAATATATCACAGTAGATAACCACACTCCACCCTGAACAACAGTTCCACTGTGATGCTACAGGATATCTACAAGTGGAATATATCACAGTGGATAAACATGCTCTACCCAAAACAATAGTTCCACATAATGCTATAGGAGATCTACACATGGAATATATCACAGTGGATAACAAAGCTCCAACTTGAACAACAGTTCCACGTAATGCTACAGGATTTTCTGCAATGGAATGATATCACAGTGGATAACCATACTCTACCCTGCACAAAACTTCCAAATAATGCTACGGGAGATCCACACATTGAATATATCACAGTAGATAACCATGCTCTACCCTGCACAAAAGTTCCACGTAATGCTACAGGAGATCTCCACATGGTATATATCACTGTGGGCAACCACACTCCACCCTGAACAACAGTTCCACGTAATGCAATGGAAGATCTACACATGGAATATATCACAGTGGATAACAATGCTCCATCCTGAGCAACAGTTCCCCGTATTGCTACGAGAGATACACACATGGAATATATCACAGTGGGTCAACACGCTCAACCCTGAACAACGGTTCTATGTAATGCTACAGGAGATCCACACATGGAATATATCACAGTGGATAACCACTCTCCACCCTGAACAACAGTTCCACGTATTGCTACAGGAGATCTACACATGGAATATATCTCAGTGGATAACCAAGCTCCACCCGGAACAACAGTTCCATGTAATGCTACGGAAGATCTACACATGGAATATATCACATTGGATGACCACATTCCACCATGAACAACTGTTCCAAGTATTGCTACATGAGATCCACACATGGAATATATCACAGTGGATAACCACGCTCCATTTGAACAACAGTTTAACGTAATGCTACAGAAGATCTACACATGGAATATATCGCAGTGGATAACCAAGCTCCATCCTGTACAACAGTTTCGCGTATTACTACGAGAGATCCACACATGGAATATATCAAGTAGATAATCATGCTCCACACAGAAAAATGATCCACCTAATGCTACAGTAGATCCACACATGGGATACATCACAGTGGATAACCACGCTCCTCCCCGAACAACAGTTCCACATATTGCTACAGGAGATTTACACATGGAACATATCATAATGGATAACCATGCTCCACCCTGACCAACTGTTCCACGTAATGCTTCAGGAGATCCACACATGGACTATGTCACAGTGGATACTCACGCTTCCCGCTCGACAACAGTTCCACGTAATGCTACAAGAGATCTACATATGGAATATATCACAGTGGATAACCACGCTCCACCCTGAACAACAGTTCCATGTAATGCAATGGAAGATCTACACACTGAATATATTGCAATGGATAACCATGGTCCACCCTGAACAACAGGTCCACGTAATGCTACAGAAGATCCACACATGGAATATATCACATTGGATAACCATGCTCCTCCCTGAACAACAGTTTCACGTAATACTAGAGGAGATCAACACATGGAATACATCACAGTGGATAACCCCGCTCCTCCCCGAACAACAGTTTCACGTAATGCAAGAGGAGATCCACACATCGAATATATCACATTGGATAACCATGCTCCTCCCCGAACAACAGTTTCACGTAATGCTACATGGGATCCACACATGTACTATGTCACAGTAGATAGCCACGCTCCACCTTCGACAACAGTTCCACGTAATGCTACAAGGGATCTACACATGGAATATATCACAGTGGATAACCACGCTCCACCCTGAACAACACTTCCACGTAATGCAATGGAAGATCTACACATGGAATATATCGCAATGGATAACCATGGTTCACCCTGAACAACAGGTCCACGTAATGCTACAAAAGATCCACACATGGAATATATCACATTTGATAACCATGCTCCACGCTGAGCAACAGCTCCACGTAATGCTAGAGGAGATCCACACATGGAATATATCACATTGGATAACCCTGCTCCACCCTGAACAACAGTTTCACGTAATGCTAGAGGATATCCACACATGGAATATATCACATAGATAACATTGGTCCACCCTGTACAACAGTTCCACGTACTGCTACAGGAGATCCACACATGGAATATATCACATTGGATAACCACTTACCACCATGAACAACAGTTCCAAGTATTGCTACAGCAGATCTACACATGGACTATATCACAGTGGATAATCACGCTCCACCCTGAACAACAGATCCACGTAATGCTACAGGAGATGTACGTAATGCTACAGGAGATCCACACATGGAATATATCAGAGTGGATAGCCACGCTCCACCCTGAACAACAGTTTAACGTAATGTTACGGAAGATCTACACTTGGACTATATCGCAGTGAATAACCATGCTCCATCCTGAACAACAGTCCCACGTATTACTATGAGAGATACACAATGGAATATATGAAGTAGATACCCATGCTCCACACTGAATAAATGATCCACATAATGCTACAGTAGATCCACACATGGAATACATCACAGTGGATAACCACGCTCCTCCCCGAACAACAGTTCCACATAATGCTACAGGAGATATACTCATGGAATATATCACAGTGGATAACCAGGCTCCACCCTGCAAAATAGTTCTATGTAATGCTAAAGGAGATCTACTCATGGAATATATCACATTGGATAAACACGCTGCTCCCTGAACAACAGTTCCACGTAATGCTAAGGGTGACCTACACATGGAATATATCACAGTAGATAACCAGGCTCCATCCTGAACAACAGTTCCACGTAATGCTTCAGGAGATCTACACGAGGAATATATCACATTGGATAACAACGCTCCAACAACAGTTCCACGTAATGCAATGGAAGATCTACACATGGAATATATCTCAGTGGATAACCATGCTCCACACTGAGCAACAGTTCCATGTACTGCTTCAGGAGATCCACACATGGAATATATCACATTGGATAACCAAGCTCCACCCTAAAGAACAGTTCCACGTAATGCTACGGGAGATCCACTCATGGAATATATCACATTGGATAACCAAGCTCCACCCTAAAGAACAGTTCCACGTAATGTTACAGGGGTTCTATACATGGAATATATCACAGTAGATAATCACGCTCCACCCTGAACAACAGATCCACGTAATGCTACAGGAGATCTACACATGGGATATATCGCAGTAGATAACTATGCTCCATCCTGAACAACAGTTCCACGTATTACTACGAGATAAACACACATGGAATATATCAAGTAGATAACCATGCCCCACCCTGAACAAATGTTCCACCTATTGCTATAGTAGATCCACACATGGAATATATAACATTGGATAACCATGATTCACAATGAACAACAGTTTCACGTAATGCTACGGGAGATCCACTCATGGAATATATCAGAGTGGATAACCATGCTCCTCCCTGAACAACAGTTCCACGTAGCTCTACGGGAGATCCATTCATGGAATATATCACATTGGATAACCATGCTCCTACCTGAACAACAGTTTCACGCAATGCCACAGGGGATCCACACATGGAATATATCAGAGTGGATAACCAAGGTCCACCTTGAGGAACATTTCAATGTAATGTTACGGGAGATCCACACATGAAATATATCACATTGGATAACCACGGCCCACGCCGAACAACAGTTCCAAGTATAGCTACAGGAGATCTGCACATGGAATATATCACAGTTGATAACCACGCTCCACCATGATCAACAGTTCCATGTAATGCTTCAGGGGATCCACACATGGAATATATCACGGTCCACCCTGAACAACTGTTCCAAGTATTGCTACAGGAGATCTACACATGGACTATATCACAGTTGATAACCAGGCTCCAACCTGACCACCAGTTCCACGTAATGCTACAGGAGATCCACACATGAAATACATCACAGTGGATAACCACGCTCCACCCTGAACAACAGTTCCACGTAATGCAATGGAAGATCTACACATGGAATATATCACAATGGTTAACAATGCTCCATCCTGAGCAACAGTTCCCCGTAATGCTCCGAGATATACACACATGTAATATATCACAGTGGATCAACACGCTCAACCCTGAACAACCATTCTATGTAATGCTACAGGAGATCCACACATGGAATATATCACATTGATAACATTGGTCCACCCTGAACAACAGTTCCACATAATGCTACAGGGGTTCTACACATGGAATATATCACGGTAGATAACCACGCTCCACCCTGAACAACAGTTCCACGTAATGCTACAGAAGATCTACATAATGCTACAGGAGATCTACACATGGAATACATCACAGTGGATAACCACGCTCCGCCTGAATAACAGTTCCACCTATTGCTACCGGAGATTCACACATGGGAAATATCACAGTGAATAACCACGCTCCACGCTGAACAACAGTTTAACGTAATGCTGCGGAAGATCTACACATGGAATATATCGCAGTGGATAACCATGCTCCATCCTGAACAACAGTTCAACATACTACGACGAGAGATCCACACATGGAATATATCAAGTAGATATCCATGCTCCACACTGAACAAATGATCCACCTAATGCTACAGTAGATCCACCCATGGAATACATCACAGTGGATAACCCCGCTCCTCCCCGAACAACAGTTCCACGTATTGCTACAGGAGATATACACATGGAACATATCATAATGGATAACCATGCTCCACCCTGGACAACAGTTCCACGTAATGCATTGGAAGAGCTACACATGGAATATATCGCAATGGATAACCATGGTCCACCCTGAACAACAGGTCCACGTAATGCTACAGAAGACCCACACATGGAATATATCACATTGGATAATCATGCTCGACCCTGAACAACAGTTGCACGTAATGCAATGGAAGATCTACACATGGAATATATCGCAATGGATAACCATGGTCCACCCTGAACAACATTTCCACGTAATGCTACAGGAGATCCACACATGGAATATATCACTTTGACTAACCACGCCCCCCCCCCCTAAACAACAGTTCCAGGCATTGCTACAGGAGATATACACATGGAATATATCATAATGGATAACCATGCTTCACCCTGAACAACTGTTCCACGTAATGCTACAGGAGATCCACACATGGAATATATCAGATTGGATAACCATGCTCCACACTGAACAACTGTTCCACGTAGTGCTCCAGGAGATACACATGTGGAATATCTCACAGTGTATAACTACGCTCCACCCTGAACAAACGTTCCACGTGGTGCTACATGAGATCTATGCATGGAATATATCACAGTGGATAACCACGCTCCACACTTAGCAGCCGTTCCACGTAATGCTACAGGAGATCCACACATGGAATATATCCCAGTGGATAACCATTCTCTCCCCCAACCCGAACAACAGTTTCACATATTGCTACAGGAAATCTACACATGAAATATATCACAGTAGATAACCAAGCTCCACCCTGAACAGCAGTTCCATGTAATGCTACAGAAGAGCTACATATGGAATATATCACAGTGGATAACCAAGTTCCACCCTGAACAACAGTTCCACGTAATGCTACATGAGATCTGCACATGGAACATATCACAGTGGATAACCAAGCTTCACCCTGATGAACAGTTCCACGTAATGCTAGAGGAGATCCACACATGGAATATATCACATTGGATAACCATACTCCACCATGAACAACAGTTCCACGTATTGCTAGAGGAGATCTACACATGGAATATATCACATTGGATAACCATAGCCCACCCTGAACAATACTTCCACGTAATGCTACGGGAGATCACACATGGGATATATCACAGACAACGAGTGGAGTGTGAAATGGACAGGACGTGTGATGCCCGAACTCGGTGCGGAGATGAGGGACGCCAGTTTGAATGAGGGGTGGGGGTGTGTTGCTAATGGATGGGGTGCAACTTGGATTGGGGGTGGTCTGGCGATTTTGGGGCTTGGAGTGGGAGTGCACCGAGTTGTGTGGTTTTCCTGTTCTCTGCAACAGGCCAAGGCCTCATCAAGCCTCTTCACTTCCATGCTATTTATTCTATGTTTCACCTTGCAACAAGCATGGCCCAGGACAGCCTCTGCTTCCGCCTGTGGTAACTCTATAATTGTAGTAATAGCATGAAGTGGGTGGGAATGGGAAGAGGTCAGCGGAACAACCTTCCCGTCTTCTCCCTAGACAGCACAAACGAGAAAGTCTTCAGATATGACTTCTCAGATCGTGTAGATCCGTTCTGAGAGGGAGAAAGCAAGTACGTAGCTCGTCGTCGTCCTCAGCATCAGTCATATGTTCGTTGGACTCCTGGATTGGTAGGAGAGGGGGCGAACTGGCACCGCGGTCCTCTTGACTAAAGTCTGGAATACATGTTTCTGTAGAGACATCTGTTTGTGTACCAGTGCTACGTGGAACGTCCAGTCCGAGCTCTGGCACTGGGTCGTCACTAACACAAGGTTTAAGTGGATCGAAGTGGATGTCTGAGGTCAGGCCATCCGAGGTGCGGATCTGGTAATCACGTCCGTCTTCTTACCAACTACCTCATATGGGCCTTTCCACCGGTAACTCAGTTTACTCGGCACATTTGCAGAACATCGCGAATCATGAACCCAAACCATTTCCCCGGACTCTTATGGGTCGCCATGCACTCGTCAGTCATGCCACGTTTTCTGACGCCAGTATGCAGTGAATAATGATTCTCTCACTAGCTCATGGGCCTGTTCTATTCATTGCTGCATGAGCTCTATGTAGAGAGATGGTGAATTTTTCTCCCCTGTAATCCTGGGTATGGTCATGTCAAAGGGTAAGGCTAATTCACGGCCTAACATTAAATGAGTAGGGGTATAACCCGTGCTGGAATGTGTCAATGGCATGAGCAATCGCGACAATCAAGGTGTGTTTTCTTAGTCAGCATCTCTGCCAAGATTCTGTTGAACCTTTCTACCATCCCGTCCCTTCTTCCATGATAGGGCGTCGTGCGAGTCTTGACCGACTTCCAAAATTTTTTCCTTGGTCGGAGTGCAGTACATAGGGCATACCGAAGCAGCAGCGCACATTGCTAGTCAGGCCCTCCACTACTGTGGATGTCTCTTCGTCCGGCAAAGCGAAGGCTTCTACCCACTTCGTAAAATATTCTTGTAATACGAGGATCTACTTGTTTCCTTCATCCGTCGTATTCAATAGTCTGAGCACATCAATAGCCACTCGCTCCCATGGTGCACCAACAATTTTAACTTGTAACAATGGGAAATGGTGCTGGCCAACAGCGCGTCTTTGGCATGGGACATATTTGGTGACCCATGCCTTCACACTATCGCATATCCCGATCCAGTGGAATCTCTGTTTGATGCGATCGATGGTTCGCTCTATGGCTAAATGTCCAGTGTTGTCATGTAATTGTTTTAGTATGATCACAGGATAATGCTCAGGAATCACTATCCAGTTATTAATGTAGAGGACGCCACGTTGTATATGACATACCATGGAAGACCAAGGAAACTCCGGGTGTCAGTGACTGAAGTAGGGGTTTGCCACACTGCTACTGTTTTAGTTTTTGATGGTTGAGTAGCTACTCTATCAGCGGATATGACATGTTCCGGGAACTTGACGCTCTGTCTGAAAAGATGACACTTCTTGGGTTTGAGCTTGAGGTTCGTGGCATGAAACCGCACTAAGACCATGTCCAAGTTGGTCAGAGTCTGCTCAAACGAAGAGCCAAATACGATTACGTCGTCGATGTAACAGAGGCAGATCTCCCATTGTAGAGTAGAGAGTACCTGCTCAATGAGACGTTTGAATGTTCCAGGACCATTGCACAAGCCATAGACCATCTTGCGGAATTGGAAAAGACCGTCTCTACAGATGAATGCAGTCTTCTAATGGTCAGCCTCATGCATGGCTTCCTGTCAGTACCCACTAACTAAGTCAAGGGTACAAAACCACTTGCCTCCGGACAAGGAATGTAAGGCCTGATCTATCCGGGGTAATGGATAGGCGTCCTTGACGCTAAGATCGTTAAGGCGACGGTAGTCAATGCAAAACTGCAAATATCCGTCCTTCTTGCCTGCTAGTACAATGGGACAGGCACATGGTGTGTGCCGAGGCTTCTATAATGCCTGTCTGTCACATGTCATTTACTTGTTGATGTGCTTCCACCTCCTTGTGAATGGGAAGATGTCGTACCGGTTGTCGAATGGGTTGATTATTTCTGGTGTAGATGGAGTATCGCACAAGGTGAGTTTCTCCCAGATCCATATCTCTAGCCAAAAAACCGTCACAATACTTATATAGTATTGTCATATGTCACGTTTGTGAGATTGAGCTAAACCAACTGTGGCGTGCAAATAAATGTCATGCAGATGTTCTGATAAATCATCAGAAGTTGTTGCTGGTGTAAGTGTGGTAGCGGGTGTCTCCAGTGATATCACATCCACCAGAAGGCTACAACGAACTCCTGGTACTAGTGTTATTGGGTCCGCTGTGCCATTGACTACTCTGCATGGTATATGATCCTTGTTGGTGGTGTTCACGAACTTCCTGGGACTTGCGCATAGTGAGGCAATCATGTAATTGGGGTCGGGTTCCAGCATGGCTGTGTGTGTGTTGTTTCCTAACCATGGTGCGTTGGCCCATAATATTTCCTCTTGTCCCGGCTCAACTGTGGAAGTGTCGTACAGTGATGATTCGGTCCAAGGGGTGTACGTCGGCCGTGTATGTCTAATTCCTGTTGTCTACAGTGATTGATGGCTTCACTGACACCGAGGAAGTCAGAACCTAGCAGGGCATCGTTTTGAATGGAGGCAATTACAACTCGCTGTATGAATTGCATTCCTCTATCTGTATTACGAGGTTTACTGTTCCAGCCACAGGCACATCAGCTCCAGTAGCTGTAAACATATGTTTGTAGGCCTAAGGGGTAGCTTTTTATGAGGTGGGATGCTGTCATACAAGCGGTTGTTAAAGACGGTGATGGAAGCTCCATTGTCTACAGTGGCACTGTTCGAAACGCCACTAAACAGGCAAGCACACTTGTATATTACTTTGCAGTGTGCCTGTGGAAGAGTTTCCAATGATACTGTCTAAGGGATTTCTTTTGGTGCAGTATGATCCTGTATGTAGTCTGTTTGCTTCTGGATAGCTTCCATGAGTGCAATTGGTGTTTGATTGAGGAAGGGACCAACCCGTCGTCACTGCTGCTGTGATTGCTTAGACAATGACGGAGCTTGGGGTAGCAATGGCGGTGTTGTTGATGCTGGTGTGCTGTACCATGAATTTGTGTAGACAGCAGTCTGGACCGGACTAGTGCAGTCGCGGATAAGGGCCAGCTGTGGTAGCCACTTTTGACAATGTAGCATTGGATATTTAGCAGATGCACAAAAGAAACAGTGGCGTTGTTGAAGTTTGCCGCTTTTCAGATGATGCTTCTTCTTGCTGAGCCATGATGCCGAATGCTGATGATCACTGTCCATGTCACTGTTACTGCTGTTAGCTGTGGTGGGTGATGCTGTTAGGACGTGTGAGTTGCATACCACAAAGGGGCATGGTGTGTTAAGTGCTTTGGCGGCGGATAGTGGTGCTTGTATAAACGTTGTTTCAGTGGAGGTGCTAGAACCAACCATTGCCGTTTTACATAGAAAAGAAGGTTTGTGGGATGCGGAAGTTGTGGGATCACAACCTCTCGCAGAGGGAGATGTTGGCGGTGCCACAGATGCAGTGTGCGTGGTTGGCACTGATTTAGGTGAAGCCGGGTGGGTGTGGTTGTGTACTGTCACGTATGTAGTATTTTGAGTTGTAGTGTTCGCCACCTGATGTTGTTGTCTGGACGCCATAGTTGAGCCGGGTGGTGAGAGTGGGCACGGAAGTGACTCTATAATCGGTGTCCATTCTAGTTTAATGAGGACTCAGGTTACAATGTACGTCAGTCAGCTGTTGGAGTTGTTGTTGATGGAGATTTTGGTATTGATTCTGACCGCAGTCATGGTTAATGACTGTAAATTGTTATGCTCGATCAGAAATAGTTTTTCCTTTTGGGCGGGCTCACCGCTCAATGTGTCGATGAAGGTATCAAGATGAAGATGCGTAAATCCCTCGTGATTGGTGCTGGGGTATGCGCATGTAACAATTCATTGGATATGACCTGCTAACTTCGGCAAAGTCTTCCCAGCCCGTCTGTGCAAATTTTTTAGCTGCAGATGACTCGTTTCT
The DNA here is from genome assembly GCA_034401795.1 of Chaetoderma sp. LZ-2023a. Classification (NCBI taxonomy): domain Eukaryota; kingdom Metazoa; phylum Mollusca; class Caudofoveata; order Chaetodermatida; family Chaetodermatidae; genus Chaetoderma; species Chaetoderma sp. LZ-2023a. The sequence goes on along the minus strand of CM067363.1, from coordinate 32,029,480 downwards.
CCGAGGGCAGAGTCTCTGAATCTCTCCGACAGCGTGTTTTCCAGCTCCATGTATGTTGGCGTGGAGTCAGACCCCAAATCTGCCAGGACTTGTAATGCCTTGCCCGACAGATTTGTGGCCAGATACTCTCCCATTTCTTGATCCATCCAATGGTTTGTGCGGCTAATGATTTCGAACTGGTACTTATAATTGGCAAAGTCACTCTCCTCACTGAATTCTAAAGGGAGAATGACTCGGCCATGGCCATGATATGGTACTATAGGCATGAATCCGGGTGGCGGTGCTGGGCAGAATGGCGTAAACGTGGATGCTGGTCTGCGTGTTGGTGGTTGTGTTGGTGGTTGTTCCCATTGTTGATCTTGCTGATATCACATCCATAAAGGTGATTCTCGACAACAATGCTGAGCGCGATACATTGGTTCCGCTGAATACTGCCCTGATGTGGGTCTATAGACAAGTGTAGGTCTAAAGAATGGTGGAGGCATTCTGTGTGTATGATGCAGATGTTCCGTAGGTCGCTGTGATGGGCGCTCGTCATACAGAGACGGTCCAGGAGATTAACAGGGGTTGTGCGTGCCGTGTGATGTTGTGTTTCTTCTGGTATAATATTGAAAAGTATGTTCCGCATCCCGTAATTCGTGTAACGGTACAGATGGATAATGAGGTGACGATGTTCTGATAGGAGGAGATGCGGGACATGGTGCATGACGGACGGGCGATTACTCACCTTCTGATGATATGGGGAACGTAATGGTCGTGAAGAATTGGTGTGTCCCCCGTAGGTATTTTTATCGTGGTCGACTGTGATCTGGAAAAGGTGTTGGGTGCCTATCGCGGATATCCGACAATGTGATGCATTGAGTACCTGCCTGCGAGGCATCGCAGAAGGTCCCCTCGCTGATCGGCGAATACTTGTGTTGAAGCGGTGCCGGCTGTTCCGCACTGGGAAAATTGCTAGCATAGTCAGTGAGCATGCGAGCAGATCTCCTGTCATATGATCCTACTTCCATATCATATGACTGTTGTTCGTCGAATGAAGGAGACTGAAACGCGTGTGTATTGAGGGCTGGTGTGGGTTTGCTTCTCGTTCAGGCCCCACATTGGGCACCACATGTAGCTCGCGGGGGTATGCACTGGTCCGTCCTACTGATTGGCCCCATTGCACGGCATACACAGGATGCACGGGAGGGCTGGTTAGCTATGCTTCTCGAGGTTATGGATGCAGTATCGCGAATTTCCGAAAAGTACAAAGACTGACTTCTCATGCCAGTTGAACGATAATGTTCCAGTGGGGCTGTGTGACCATTGCCGCTGAGATTGAACCTCACCATTTCGTCCCAACTATTAGTGTCACCGGTATGACAGTCTATGACTCAATTTAGGAGCCCAGACATGATAATTAAGAAAAATATATACTATACAAACAATGGTATTCGATTGTTAGCACGAGAGAGAAAATATATGGTACATAGAACTAAGTTGGTGTCTTGTTACCGTGGATTCGTCAGAGGTACCTCACCGATCCGTATATATCCGTGAGGTATCCCTGCAAAGGAGCATCCTAACGAGGCCACTTATGTAGTTTAATATAAACCATTATACCCGTACAAAAATATTATTGTTGTGAGAGTAAAGTGCCTCACGCGGGCCTCCGTCATAGGAAAATGCCTTCGACACTGAAGCGGAGGAAGAGAACTGGCAAAAAGGGCCACTCTCTTGTTCAAACATATGCTACGTGTAGTGCGAGTCAACCTAGTGAAATTATAATTAATGTGATGCACATTGTATTACGTGAAGATGGGGTGGATGATTTCCGGAGTATTCAACACCCTCATTTTATGTAAGTCCAAGATACTGTATTGGTAGTTGCTGCTTTTATTTATGCAGCCCTTCTGTTAAATCTTAAACTACCAGTTAGGTGTTATATTTATATACTAGCTTTGGCCGCAAGTGGCAGAGATTTCTACCTATCTTTTGACACATGAGACTGACTGGCGAAGGTGCCCAGTGTCCATAAGTTCACCTTGCGGAGCATCTCCCTCAGAAAGGTAGCAAGTGGACATGTTACGGAGTGACAGCTTCAGAATCATATAATGATCCGGTTGCATATCACACCGCAACCATATATAACATCACCAGGACAAGTCAATATTACACAAGCAATTTGAAAAGCACATAAAGGTTTATGACAGGGAGTAAGAGGCAGATATCCATCTTTAGTGACCTTCCCGTGAGGACGTGGTGGGTTCCAAGACAGCACCCAGTCACTGTTCAGAGTTAGATGGAGGTCTGCATCTCATCCGTCACAAGGTGTGTCGGGGGTGGATCATTTCAAGATATGGCTCCACGGAACTAACGTTTGCCTGTCGTTAGGGTTAAGTTTCAGAATACCCAGAGATGCACTGCTGGCCTGTTAAAATAATATCTTTTCACAGTGCTTCCTACCTTGGCGGTGTTATCTATGCTAACTAGTATCCGAAGAAACAAAGGAGGTGTATGCGAAATCGACACTGGTCTTCACGCCTTGGAAACCCCAATAGTTTGCCAAGTCGGATCATGCCAACACGTCGATGGGAGTTCCAGACAATTAATAAGCCATGCGGCTGGAGGAGCATAGAAAGAGACAATCACCCAATATAATCAGAGGCCCTAATGTATCTGGCCAATTTTACACAATCTAGTTGGTGTGTGGTGTTACATATCCACTACATCCAGAAAAGAGGCTTACGCAAATGTCTCCTAAAGAGCGGTTGTCCCTAACTACTTTTAAACCTATCCTATTGAACTAGAATAGCCAGGTTTAGTCGATCACATGCCAGGTTCGCGTAATGTGAACATGAACAATGAGTGACCTCAGTGTCAAATTGATGCATGGTGAAAAGTGATGTGGATTTAATGAAGCTGTATGGTATAGCCTAGCATATTGTGGTCCTAGTGTTTTATATAAAATAAACAAAACAAGTAACTAGGATGGCTGCTGCCATATACATAAACTAACTATCACAGTATTGACAGTAAATCAGGTCATAGGACCTTGCGGTGCTCGTTAGCCATAAGCACAAAAAAATAAAGATAATATTTACATATAAAGATATAAACTATTAAATGTGGTCTTAGATGACCAGGGAGGTACCTATTAGTCATCAGTACCAGTAAAAAATGAATAAATACAATAGCCAAATGAGTACCTATTTGTCATCAGTACGGAAAAAGTTAATAAATCACTGTAGATGCTGCGTCACAGATGAGGCGACGAGGAGTGAAGGCGATTGCCTATGTTTCCACCGATTGCTTGTCAGCTATAGCTGATCGCCTGGCACTCTAGCATGATTGTGTTTCGACTTTCAGACCTCCTTTTATTACCCGCTGAGAGGCTGCATCAGCGGGCTCAGCCAATCAGAGCGTGTGTTGTGTACGAGGCAAGGTAGCTAGAGCAATTGTGCTTAGCTCTCACCTGATCATTCACGCGCTCTGGTGATGTCTATGCTTTAGTTTGAGCTCCAAATAGTCCGTTTTAATTTTTACTATATCTTCGCTAGATCTGAACCGATTTTATTTCTATTCAGAGTTTTAAATTCCCCATTCAATTCTGGTATTAATACATACCAAAATCATAGAAAACGGTTCCATATTATGGAATCGCCATAATATGAGTAACTATGAGTAATTATATACATAATCTGCCAGTCTCCATAGGCTAATGCGTCAATGTTTGTTTACCTCTCTCTCGCCGCCGCGTATGCGCGTAGAGCGATCTCACTGTCATTATGTTCTCCTTTTAAATGGCTTATACATGCACGGGCCTCATGTGGCCAGTAGAGAGGTGAGCGTGGAGTATCCCCTACTGGGCCGTTTCGTACCCAGCCAACTGAGCTTGTACGTACCCGACAGGGCGGTCCGTGCTACTCCTGCATGACTTTTCACAATAGCCATCAACCTCCAGTGTTACTAGTCTAAAATTGCGTAAAGTGAAGTCAGCGTGTGAATTATCTATTTCATCGCTGTTTTTGGCGGGTAAACGGGTAAAGGAAAGTTCGCTCATTAAGAACATGTTGATGTGTTTGTGTGGTAAGTTTGACTGCATCACTTGAAATATTTGTGACACTGGTGTATGTTGCGAAGAAAGAAGGGGCGGTGGTTTTAGAACTTTTTCTTTCATCTTGAACGTAGGCTATGTGCGAATGCAGACTGCTAAATCATTCTTTCAATGTTCCTGTCCCCAGCGGAGACCGTAGGTATGTACATCTAAATGTGCATTTTAACCAATACATGATGTGGCAGCATTTCTCAATATAGGATCCGGTGTGAAAGTTGCGCATGTTACACATTGTGAACGTTTTCTGAACAGGACAGCATTATCTGCCTTTGTCCGTCCTTTCGTGGACTCTTTAACTTGTTCACGTGTATTGTACGTTGTGAGTTCTGTGAATTTTTGCATATCATCACGATATTCAATCATCCGCAATGTTGTCAATCTGGGTATATACAAGTTAATTAAAGTGTAGGTTTAGACTCAGCTTAACGCTGTAATGGGGAAATACGCAAAAAACACCACGGCATATGCTGTGGTCCGGACGAATGTCCGATTGCAGGTCAGGCGAAGACTATTTTTGTAATTTTACCACTGGGATGACTGACTTGGTTACAGTGCTGGATTAAGCCATGCCAGGGCCGGCGGCAAAAACTATTTGTGGATTTGGTTAGTAGCGAAAGGCTATTTCCCTTGAACAATTTTTGAAATCTAGATTCTTACAGATGGCATCGCGTGCATTTCCAGAGGTAAACATGGACCATTAGTTGACTGTTAAATTTTTTTTTTTATCCATTTAATTTCATTTTTTTGTTCACTCAATTTTTTATCCGTTCAGTTGTGAAAACAGGGCTGGATAAAAAACTGAATGAACAAAAGAAATGAAACTAAATAGCTAAAAATAGAATATAGTTTGGGCAGAAACTTCAAAAAGGGCCATAGAAAAGTCATGTAGGCATTTTTGGGTAAAAGTTGCAAACAACATTTTCTAGACTAAAATTTCCTGCTAATTTTGAATATTTTGTTTGCCAAGCTGGGAAATGAGTTCTTGACCACTTAAACTGCGCAAACAGCTGACCACTGGTAATTTCTAAAAGACCATTGAATCTGGCGCAAGTGCTTAACCTACAGCTGTCTAATTATGTTTTAAATGCCATATTTTATAAGAGTTGCAATGTTTGAGGACGGATACATCAGAATTTGCACGAAATTTGGTCTTTAGTAGTCATTGGTCACTTAATTTGCATAAAGCAAATGACCACGTGCCACAATTGAACACTTCTGGTCCCGTTGGTGTAAATGTTGTACACCTCGAAGTTACATTTGGAAAATATTGTTTATAGCAGACAAGTTGTTTGTTCCGATCATAATCCTGACCTAATGCCTTCAATTATGTGGAAATGAATTTATCTCTTGATAATGCACAGATGTAATACTATGCTAACTCTTTGCATATCATCCTCGAACTGTTTGAAAAAACATCCGCTCAGTGAGCTTTAAAATAGTACGCACTTATTAACCTAATATAAGAAGGAAGCAACATAGGAAACAACAATGATCTCATAGCCTCAGAAGGGAAATACCATCTTATCTGCCTCAGAAAGTTCACCAGAGATTCCAACCAAAATAAAGATAAATCAGTAAAGGCAGACACTGACATTGCGATGGTTTGGTTACTAAATGAATTAGAAAAATTTGCAAAACATGGTGATATTCTTTAACCGACTGAAGTATGACATCGTTACTGTGACATTATAAATGAATCAGGTATTACCAGCCCGCTATCCTTTGTTAGCAGACCTGCGACATTCAAAGAAAAGCTGACAGTGTTAGTTGAAGGACTGTTTGATGTTATTGCATTACGTGATCATGCCGCCATATAGAGTCGCACTGTACTTGTGCCTAAGAAATTTCCTCGTATCCCGATATCTGAATTCATGCCATTTGATGACCAGGAAGATAATATGACAATACCTGTATATCGACCTGAGGAGAGTGACGAGTTTCTGTCACTGGTGAATGATGTTGCCGTAAAGTTTAGAAGTGATATACTTAAGCATAAGACATTCCAAGGAGTAGATGCTGACGATGAGAAGGCGATTGACTGCGTACCTAACAGTGTCCATATATTTTTTAGTTTGTTGCTAGGGGCTCAGGAAGTTTTAGAATTTGATGAGCCTGAAACTACTTCAGAAAAACTTGATTATATATGTGGTAACACTCTCAGACAAACCAGAATACTAAATATCAGTCAAGAATTGGTGGACTCCATAAGTGGCGGAAAAGAGTTAACGCCAAAGCACATACGATTGGCCAGCACACTTCACCAAGCAACACAATCCAAACATTTGGTGCAGATCTTTCACAATGGCGGTCATACAATTCACTATAGAGATGTTCTAAGGTTGGACACTACATTAGCAGAAAGTACTCTAAAAACCATGGGTGTGCCTCGGACTATGATTCCGCCAAATCTTGTAGGGGAACGGTTTGTCCATTTCTCTCAGGACAATATTGACATTAATGACAGTACGCTTGATGGTATGAACACATTCCACGCAACCCAGGCAGCAGCCTTGCAGTGGTGACCAGCTCATCACAACGTTCTAAAAGACATAACTCTATCACAAATCTCATCACTGAATGTCACAGAAGAGTTAGATTCTATCATACCTCCCAACATGAATATTGTAAATGTAAAACCACAATTCAATGGTGATGGTAAACCAGAGTGGTATGAATCAACAACTTCAACCTCTTCTGGGTGTGCGCTCTCCTGAGTGTGCGAAGGCAGAAGTCTTAGACGTGGCATTCGTAATTAAAAGACAAGATGAGGAACAGAAACCTTCTTGGACTGGGCACAGTCAAACATATAGTGTGAATAATCAAAAGCAATCAACTCTCAGGTATTTAACCATAATACAAGAACCAGCACACAAAACCGAGACATTAAACGCAGTAATACAATTGTTCATTCACATCACAACGTCAATGAAACAAAGACACATTGTCGTCAAGGTCGATGAAGCCCTGTATCCGAATCTCATGCATCTGAAATGGGGAGTTCCTGAATACAAGGAAATTCTAATCCTGAGACTAGGGCGCCTAGATACAGCGATGATATTCCACAGGATCATTAGACACCACATGGTGGATTGTGGCCATGTTTCTTGACAGGGGAATCCTTGGGACAAAAGCAGCAGAGCGTGTACTTGTGGGAAAAGGATACTCGCGAAACATGAGAATACATATGGTGACTTTGCAGGCGTTTTGACGAATTCTTCTGGCGAAATTATTCACATACATGGAACACATGATGACGAACTGAAATATTCGATACAGAATGCTGCCCTTGATGACCTAGTTTCCATACTTCCTTCGTCCAGATTCCGTGATAGCATGAATACATTACTCGCTGATGTACATGACAACAATCCATGTGCAAATTCTGGTAGCATTATATGGAAATGCCAACGATTCTACTACAGTGCACACGAGTAGACTGCGAAGGCCTTTGGGAACTTCACGTATAATATTTGACCAAAATGCCCCCCACTTCTTTCACTACAATCACACAAATTATGCCAGGTGGGAATCGGTATATATAGTGGAAAGAAAAAAACTGACTTCCAGACTGGTAACCTTGTAGTGAAAGAAACGAACAATAAGTTCAACCAAATCAGTGCAGATCAGTCTTACATGGCTAAATGGGATCGGTAAAAATGGTGATGGCATTGGCGGCATCACGAAAACTTCATCAGTCCCGAGCAGATGGACACTGTCTCACAACTTGAGAGCACAAATTTCCAAATAAACCGGGGAAATGTTATTGTTAGAATACGGCAATGATGATTATTATAATAAAGCTACAAAATCCACTCGATCTAGGGAAATAGGGGATACAACTGACGAGACAAAGTTAGTTTCAGTATTAAATCGCCACGGTGTATTTCACAGTACATCATCTGTGTTGCAAAACATTGTCACCAAAGATTTGGCTATGGTTGAGATTTCATCATGTCTTCTCAACATGGGAGATTTAGGACAGGTATCCCTCACAAAGTTCGTGGAAGAAAGATTAACTCTTTTAAAAGAGGCCATAACAAATGTGGAACTTTCTGCACGCCTGGAGAAGATGCCAGTGTCTACATTTGCTTCTCTTTATTCCATCCAGAAAGTAGGAAAAGATAACCAAACAATGGTAAAAGTAGACCACAATATTTTACAGAGGCTTATCACTGCATATGCTGCTGGTCGAAATACAGATCTGGAAGCCATCTTTAATCACGAACTTATGCCAGTGCCAATTTCATTGGCATCGACGAATGGTATCTTAAATTCAGGAAATAAATCGCTGTTAGCTGCTATTCTAATTGGGGATACACCAACACCAGCTGATGTGACACTTTTCGAAACGAGATGCATTGTAATAGATGGACAGGCAGTCGTGGTGGCACTTGGTAAACCAAAATATGTGAACACATCTGATGGCTTGGCTGAACGGTTTGCCCAAATTATAATTATGACATAGGAAGGGAGGACCAAAGAATATATGTAACATTTGACAGATACAATGAACAATCGATTAAAGGTAGTACTAGGGAAAAGTGAGCCAAAGGCATGCGGCCAGTGCACCATTTAATTGAGAACAATTGCGTACCTCTTCACGGAAATTGGAGTAAGTTCATTGCACTTGGCGAATTTCGTATCACACCATTTGCTAGAAAATGTACCTGCTGGCAAAACTGTAGTGGTAAGTTCGCTGAAATATCTACAGTAAAGTCGTGTGATGGAAAGAAGAAGCCGACACGAGAATAGTTCTCCACTGCTACACTCAAACGTAACATAAATTGTTGTGTGTTCTCGAGACACAGATGTCCTAATCCTGCTGATTGTCCAATTTGGTAACACGTGGTGCACTCAGTTATGGATGAAGGCAGGAAAACCGAAAAATTGCAAGTATATTCCAGTTCATGATCTGTTTCATAATCCCCAGGGTAATTTGGTGGACACACTTCTAGCGTTTCATGCTGTCACAGGATGTCTTTCATAGCAGGGTACAGCAGAACACAGCATGGAAAGTGTTCCAAGCGCATCACCATTTTCTCCAAGATATGGGAGTGGGAGACTTGAAGGGTGAGACTATAAAATCAGCAGTACGGTTCTTTTGTCTTCTCTACCAAGTTCCAACAGCAACCACTTGTTATCAGATACGTCTGACTCTTTTCGGAGATGTCGTCCACACGAGGCACTGCTACCAATTTCCGATGCAGCTGAACTTCACATACATTGAGCTCATTATCAGGCACTGATATGGAGACAAGCAAGCATCACAAAGCCTCTCCTGCCTCCAGTTACGAGTTGTGGATGGGCAAACAGTGATAGTGGGCTAGTTCCACAACTGATGTATAAACCCCCGATTCATCAGACAGGCGCGGAAATTATATCATGTAGCTGCAGTAAAGGTTGTGCAACACAGCGATGTAGTTATAGACGTGTGTATCTGACCTGCACGTTGTTTGCCATTGCAAGGACAGCGAAATGGACTGCAGGAATGCATGCAGGAATTATTACTGTATTTTGGGGCTGTAGTAGTAGAAACATCCTACAGCTCCAATCAGTCCTTCTTCACTTTTGCCCACTGTGTCTTGTCCTCCGCCAAAACACTCGTCTTCCTCAGATCCATTCATGACCTGAGCGTACCTAATCCTACTTTCTTGAGGTCACCTCGTAGCACGCTTAACAGATTTATGCAATGACGTCCTCTCATGGCTCTGTATTCCCCGGCTCTGAGTAGCGCGAATTCCAAGCACATGGCCAAACATGGACCAACTTTGCAGGTCGAAATTTACAGACAGCGACGACGTATTACACATCTTGTATAGTGCATCGTTGGAAATTATGCTGTCTGGCCATCGGTGTCCAGTGATGGTGCGTAGGTGTTTGTGGTGTCAGGCGTCGAGTTTGTCGAGAGCTGCCTTTGGAGTTGCCCAGCTGTTACAGTTATACACCATCAAGGATACGCAGGTTGCATTGTATAAACGTAGTCTTTTATCAAGGGCATCGTTGATCTACGAATCCATAGCTTCCCGAAGGACTGGAAAGCTATGTTACCCATGGTGCAGCGTGCAGCAATGTCAGCAATACTGCAAAGTTGTGAGACCAGGATTTTACTTTTCCTCCATGGTTCACCGCCACGGAGTGGATCGTCATTTTCTTTATATTCACACTGTGTAGGTAGGTATATGTGGGTGAACTCTGTTTTGGATTCATTCATAAAGAGATTCTAAATTTTTAGTTTGCTTGCAGCTATTGGGAGAAGTTCGTCAAGGGGTTTCATAAATGCATAACCATTCAGATATATATGTAGGAACTAGACATAAATAACATGATAGACAGGCTATATAAGGCATATAACACTGAATATTTATTTCTTACAAATGTTCTGACAAAAATGATCTCAAAGTGATTATTACATGTATAATCAATATGATAGTATAAAGTCATAATAAAGACAGTATAGCAAATGTTTACTTATTAAGAAACTATGTAGTTCTAAGCGGCACAGTTATGCATAATCACTGTTCTATATAATAGCCAACTCATGGTCAGCTATGCAAAATCTTGCCGAGTCACATGTTTGTGTCATAAAGTGGTCTTAATCTCATAATCAGTATAATCTAGAAAATGTTGTCTACTTCCTAGACAATGATGATACTTCAACGGTTTTAACAAATTTGTTTCTGGACACCGACCGTGTTTCTTTATGCAAATTAGGTGACCAGGGCTTGTTATCATAATATTTATGTTCTCGTATATATATTTTAGTATAATATGTACACAAATTGTTTCTTAATTGATTCTTTAATAGCCATTGCTCAATCATTTTTGTCGACGTCAAGGTTTCTGAAAACTGATCATTGGTAAAATGTTTATTGAAATTACATGGTCAAGACATCATTTGCCAGCTTGGCAAAGAACATATTCAAAATCACCATACAATTCTGGTCTAGTAAATGTTATTTGCCAACCTTTACACGAAAATGCCTACATAAGTTACATTCTCTGAAATCTAAGATTAATAATTTAACAGCCAACTGAAGGGTCATATGTACCTCCGGAATTGCATGTGGTGCCATCTGAGAGCATGAGAAGAATAAAAGTATTATTAAACTGTAATACAATCATGAACCATTTGACTCCTAAAACATTAGTAAAGTCTCAAAACGAAATAAAACACTCTTCAATAAGAATAATACTGAAACAATATATAATGGACAAATAAGACAATAAGAGACAGACACCCAACCCCCTCCCCACCCCACTCCTCGCCTTACTACAGGGAGGCACATACTTAAAATGTTTTTTGATAGAAAAATTGGGGGCTGGTCAATATCTGGCGCCGGCGGCAAATGCCCCCGCTGCCCATATTATAATCAGCTACTGCTTGGTTACAGAGCCAATCTTTCCTGTCGTACATTTGAAAGGATACTCGTCTCCTGGCCTTCAAAAGGATACTGACTAAATAAATGTTTGCACCTCTTTGAGGGTCAACAACGGCCTCTGCCGTGCTCTTGAAAACGGAAAGCTATTTTGTAAATTTCAGTGGGACGTTCACAAAAATATTATACCTTTGTCCTGCATAAATTACGTTTTCTTGAACAATCGTGGCATTGAAAGAGTTAAATAATATTAGTAGCAAGTTAGTGGTTTGCCGCGCGGTTGACACGAAATGTGACAAAGGATCATATAACCATTATTATGAATAAATTTTTTTTTTTATTATGTGAAATGAGAAACCCAACTTCCTAAGATTAATGGGCCCTCCCTCTTGACCTATTGCGTCAACTATGAGTAGTATTTAACCACTCGCTACCGGTCGTAGACAGTCAAATAGCAGGCAATACTTGCAATGCTAGCGATATCCTCCTGGTTGATGAAGACGATGATGATGATGATTATAACGATGATGATGATGATGATGATGATGATGCTGACGATGATGAGGTGGTGGTGTTTGTGATTGTGGCGGCGGCGGCGGCGGTGGTGGTGACGGCGTACTATGCCGGTACATGCACGGCTTTGTCCCAAGAATTCTGAAAACGGGGTCTCATAGGGCTATGATAAGACTACCGACCTGTTCCGAATGTGAATATCAAACGTACTTCAGAAGCGTAGTGCGCTGTTGAATATATAGTTTAAAACGTCATTTGTCTGGTCTTGTTTCAGACCATTTAATATTTTGCTATCTGGAAATAAACAACAGTTATAATTTCACAACTTTGCAGGTAAGCGGCATTGCACACACATACTATTTATTGAACACTTACCTGGATGTTTGCTGAACATTTACTGAACATTTTGGCTATTTGCGGAATAGGAACTGAAACTAATTGAATATTTAGCATGCTATTTTGGCAACATTTTACTGAATGCCCCTGCAGCTTACAGCTGTAGTGTCTTCTAGTCAAAATGTTTTCAAAATAATTGATAGCTGTCCTGTATGACTGGTTTACAGGGAGATCTTTGGATCCACGTTTTGAAAGGAGCATGCGTAGTTTTCATGGTGCTAATCACTATTGGCAACCTAAATTAATATTACCACCTGCTTAATGCGCGTCATGAATTATCTCCCCTTGCGTGGATGTATGCATTGTTTATGGGCAAAGTAACATTTGTACTAGAAAGTCAATAGCATCTGATCACCTTGCAAAATCCGCAGCCGTATTTGGCATCTTGCCATGAGATACAAGAATGTGAATGCGTTTGTACATATTTTAGATTAGTTATCAACGACGTGTTGTTGGCTCTGTACAAATGTTAAATTATTTATTAGTATTATGTTGCTGTTTGCTTGGGCATGGCTGTTCCATGCCAACTGTTTCTTAATACACCAACATCTTTTAGCAACAGCATTTAAATAAATATCTGTAGCACTAAATTAGCTCATCAGAACGTCTGATATTAGCTTTAGCAATATCAGGATTGGTCATAAGTGCCTGGTGTGCGTGTGTAGCCACGTGCGTGGCTATGTGCGTATGTGCGTGCGTATGTGCGTGCATGCGTGTGTATGCATGTATGAGCGTAAGTGCATATGTGCGTGCGAGTGTGCATGGGCGCGCCAGCATGCATGTGCGTGTGTGTGCGCGTATGTGCATGCGTGTCGTTGTGTGTGCGCGTGCATATGTGCGCGCGTGCGTGTATGAATGCGTACGTGAGCGTGCGCGTGCGTGCGTAAGTAGTAAAGGGGCTCGCTGGACGGTATTGTTATGCAAATGAACTCTTGACCTATTTAAATACTGCGTTCTGATTGGTTGTTCTAAATGAGTATGTAGACACTATTGTTTTAACTGAGTGGGTAGACGGTATTGTTCTAAATGAGCGGGTAGATGCTATTGTTCAAAGGTGTAGGGTACACGTTATTGTTCTACATATCCGGCTACTTGCTATTGTGTGCGGGCGTCTGTTCATTATTCATGTCTACACGCCTCGAACAATAATATAAGAAACATACACAATAATATCTGCATGGTGCCGGTTGAACACATTCAGTATTATAGGAATAAATACGCCCATTGCGTACATTTGATATCATTCTTCTGTCTGAAGGGCATCTTCCATAAGGGTCAAAGTATCAATGTGTAATAAACTGTGACCCAGTGCTGCCTGCCTTTATTACTGGAATGCGTGTTTATCACTAATGAAGATGGACGATATTTAATATGAATGGGTACATTGTCAATTGGAAAAACTCAGAGGAATTGTTTACATATTTTGTTGTCACTGAATAATAGATGCTCTTTTTCAAATGTATTCAGCATTTTTTAATAATCTGTTAATACATTAAAGTCTGATCCGATTTCTATCGTATTATCAAATTCAGCATAGCAAATCACGTTTGTTGTATCAGGTAGTACTTCACTAAAATGGAAGATGACTCTTAATGATCCAGTACGTGTAGGGTATCAGTGCTCCAAATCAGCTAAATCAGGAGTAAAATCCCATGCAAATAGTGTTGTGCCATATCTGAAGTGTGCTTCAATTGGGTACCTGCGGTCCTTAAATAGCACTCCAGTACCACTGAACAGCGGAAAGTAGGCATCAGAGTAAATGTTGTCACTAAATGATGGGCGTATTGGCGATTTTGTCACCTCTTCCCACGTTAATATAGCATGTAGCATGGATAGTTTTATTATTATAAAACCTGAATGGGTTTTAGTAACAACACCATTATAAGCATCATTTGGTACAAAACCGTATAATACTCTTGTAGGAAGCTGTCCGATAAATATATTATCTCTATCCATGCTCATAAGTCCACTTGGTACCGTAAAAGTTTCACATACAACACAACCAATAGGGTATTTAGAACTCGTCTTTCTCAGAGTAGCCACGTGTGATACTAACAGATCAGAGGATGGTATAACTTTATGTACAAATAAGTTAGCTGACAATCACTTCAACTTAGGTTTGAGATCGTCTGTAGACACAATGGTGAAAGCATCTTTGCTCCGCTGCAGATGTACTCTCAAAGCAATGGATCTGATTCGAAATTGATCCTGCAGAAATATATCAGTGTGTATGCGGCCAATTAATTGCACTTTCAGCAATCATTTTTCTGCATGCTTGAAATCGTAAGTTAGTATCGACAACATTATCAAATTCACCAGCATCGTCCATTCGCCATCACCCAAGTTGGAGATGCGATGATGCGGCATCGCTTCCATAATTAAGCAAAGTTTCAAAATAAGCGTGGTAAGCATAATTTTCATTCGAGTCACTGACATGTTTTCCATTCAAAAAAACATCCACTTGTGAGAACATCATATGAAGGAGATTATTCATAGGGCCCATCTTTTCATCAAGTGCGAGCCATGTCTCAGTACCCGCTGCATCTAGCTTAACTAACTTAACTTTTAATCAAGATGTAAGACTGGGTAAGATCTAAATATCTATCCGAAGATCCGCTCATGTAAAACTCGATCGGTCCAGAATCTGATAAGCTTGATACAGGTTGAAACTATTCCCATTTTGCCGACTCCAATATCGTTACTATGGGACGTGTCTGAAAAATGTCCAACTCACTCTTTGAACACTCACATGCATGACTAAGTTCCATGTTTTAGTCAATTGAAGATATCAGCATGTTTTCTCTGACATTTATTGCATCCATTCCTCATTGGTGTCGCATGCACTGACTGAGCATTATGTACATTACTCCTCTTTTTATGTTTTGGTTTAGGTTTAGTTAATTTTCCACATACTGTTGTTACAGCCTCTGGTATCAGAGCCCTGGCTGCACCATGCACTCTTGATTTCAATGAGGATTTAACATTCTTCCCCGCCATTACATCCTCTGCTAGCCCAACTCCTGTGCTAAGAGATTGTTTACCTACTGTCTTGGCAAGAGTTTTTGCGAGTAGTCAACCTAGGATATTACCTAACCCATGGCCTGCCTGGTATCATGCACCTGCAAATACTGAAATATGTCCATAACCCACCTTACTGGCATAATACCGTCCTACGGCACTAGCATTACTCAATCTTCTCATTGTCATCATTTGAAATGTAGACAGAGTACACTTGGGGATGCTCCGTCCTTGAATGGTTTATTTGAGCCTGACCTATCAGTTATAAGTATTCCTATTGTATCGATGTAGTTCTTTGACATGGTGCAATACTGAATATCAGGAATCGTCTACTGCCATATATCTTTCGTGCCATCAGTACTAGACAGTGGAATCATTCTGAGCAGTGGTGCTGACATGCCACCTACTATGCTATGAGAGATAATGTAGCAGTATATAGATTTTGCTGTTGGTCTGCCCTGGCGACTCTTTCGAAATGATTTTAATACTTCTACTGGTCCTGTATGTATTTTTTCGTTGTAGCCAATTAAATTAGATACTTCTGGGCCAAACCTAATACTGTAATTATGTCTAATCGTGAGAGATACAAGATTCATGTGATGTAAATAAAAATTGAGTAAGAATTTGTTATTCTTAAATTTCTGATGATTTTCTCTCTGTCCATTTATATAGTCTATCATATTCTTCACCGCATAGTATCCCTTTGGTACTTTTATAATATGTGATTCGTTAAGTTCGAGAAAACTATGTCGAATATGTTTTTTACCCTGAGTGCTAGGTTGATCATTCTATGGCCCTCTTTTGAGTTTGTCCAGATCAACATGTGCTGGTTTACCAACATCTACTACAACACCAGATTTGGCATTATCCTCCTCATCCTTCGTCTTCTTTGTCTTACTACATGCATATATTTGTATGCAACGTTCTCTAGTAATAGTAAGCTAGCTCCTGGGATATAGTACGCTTGAGATTCCCACTTCCCACTCGCCATCTAATGACAATGGCGTCTGTGGCTGCATTCTAAACATGGGTATCTTATTGTTAGGATAGTACTGCGCACTACTATTGCTCAGAAGAGTCATGTAAAACTGGTCCTTGTTCATTCTCCAAAGATGGTTGTTGTCTCTTTAACATCTTAATGCGCGGACTGTAAGCAACCACTCAGAAATGATATCCAGATACCTGGCTGACCATTCTGTATACTTAGATTCACGATACACGTAATGATCATGATATAAATGATTATGACTTGCGCTAGGTGTACTATCTCCTCCTTTGGTACACACGAACCCATTCCGCACCACATTCCCTGATCTGAACATCTCCCTATATACTCGTCCATTATTAATGGTGTATAGTGTTGAGCTCAGTAACCCATGAGTTAGACTTGGAGGGATAGCCGAGCCACTTGACGTAATATTCATGATAAATGGTGATAAAGCACGTGAGGAACTAATTGGATTATTTGGAAACTCTCCAGGATCGGGTCGTCATATGTATTTATGCTGTGTATTTAAACTTGAGCGATGGTATGCTATTGTATGTATAATACATGAGAGATATCAGCAAAGTGACTTGTATTTTAGAACAGCTGATGCCTTTCTGAGTATTAGTATAGTAAATGATGACATCATGATTATAAGACTTAGTAGATTATATGATCATGAATTTAAGTACTCATTCCATATGGAGATACTGGAATGCTTGATTGGAATACGTGACACAGGACCCTCACCACCATGGAATAGAGAAATGGATTATAAACAGCTGGATCAGTTCACACCACCACATCATGGAACCAAACGTAAATGATTTGATCATCTCCAGCCTAATTTTAGTGACTCTGAATATGAGTATAATGATCTTATTTCAACTGAATGTAGTGGTTCACCTGCTAAAGAGGATGGAGATGAGAAACATGAATCTAAGAATGGTACAAACTTCAAAAGCTGTCACTTATGTAATCATCCAATGACATTTATAGAGTTTCGCTATGGACTAAATCGACACTATTGTCCTAGTTTAAATGTGCATAGGAAGATAAAAATGATCTATACTGAAATGCTATCTGTTCTAATAGATAGGATAGCAATGGAACAATTTAATGGCTGTCAGATTGGTCATGGGAGTCAACATGAACATTCCTGTCTCAGCATTGACTATTATCTTAACCGTGTTGATAACATTTCACTTTACATCGAAGTCACCTCTCTGAGAATCGGTATCTTTGAATTTTTACAATCTCTGAATATCCAGTCATGGCTCATCAGGCTGAAGATCTATTTACGTATGTGTAGAACATGATGGTGGTGATAAACACATCCTGTTTATCAGTTTCGGGATAAATAATATTGAATATTAAAAAAACATTAGTATTATCATAAAATTTACATGAATATAATAGTCATAGTTTTAATGGAAATATGTTATTTTATATTCTACTGTATAAGAATGCTATGTATAATATATCTCTGGTCTATGTTAATAAAATCTTAAATAATAGCTGGTCGTTTTTTGTGTTTACATATTTTCATAATTACTCTTTCCTGTATTAGAACTATTTTATCAACGACAGAGTTTTTGTTATTTTTCAAAATACTATCAGTTTTCTGTGGTGTTGGGAATATCATTTTCCTCATATGATGAGACTATTTTTGAAAATTTACCACTGAAATGAGTGGTTCAATGTATTATGTCTTAAACATGTTTAGAAACTAATGTGATTGAAAACGCTGGATAGGCTTTTGTGGAAACTTTTGAAAACTATGATGGCAGAAAGTTGAGAAAAACTAATCACTTCCCTACACACATACACACATACGCACGCACGCATGCACGCACGCACGCACGCACGCACGCACGCACGCACGCACGCACGCACACACATGCGCGCGCACACTCAGATTAGGCTTAGGCGACATGGAGACAACTGACCACATTATCCACACTGCAAAAAACCCATTCCCCCAACGGGAATGTGCGATGCGCTATTGTACAATGTTCTTAGTGGAAGGAGAGTCGATAGAGAGTTACAAATCGGAACGTCTGTATGCAGTAGATAAATAATGCTCCAGGAAAAGGACCAGAGTAGGCGTAGGCAATATGGATTATTGATTTGTTTTTAACTGTTTGGTTGCTGGATTTTTGCAAACGCCACTTTCCAGTTGGTATGGCTTTGGATCAATTGAATATTTTGAAAACTGTTTAACTGAATGTGGTTGATGTTTTAAACAACTTTTACGTCAAAATGTTCTTGGACTTGATTCGATTGAACTAGAAAAAATTCGATGGAAACTGTTGATTGTAGATGCCCTTATGGGCTAGTCTGATCATACTGGCCATATGTCTGCTCTCTTTACACGCCGTTCACACCATGAGAACTGTAGTATTATATTTATAGTTCAAAACCTATTTCACAAATCCAGATGTCAGAGAGAAATTTTAATTAAAAACCTCATACGTTGTTTATCTCAACAAATTTACCCAGGAAATAGCAAATATTTGATCAAAGCATAGACGGATGCGACGCAGGTAGCTCACTCATATCTGACACTGGATCTTAAACAAACAACTCAAGAATATCTGCGCCTATGGATAAGCGTTCATCCTAATGAAATTTGTCACGTTTATATCCCTAAGAAGACTTAGGCCTGAGAGTGGGATGGCCCCTTTCAGAATTTCAAAACATATTCGATGCTAAAATACCTATCTAAAGCATCACCTAAAACATGGAATGATGTAATTCGTGGATGCTCGAAAGATTGTATTAACTGCTTATGCGATGCCTCTTTGAATATTGTATGCGGCAATGTAAAACTGTCAGTCCCATCTTATAGGAAACTCAAGAAATATAAAAAACATTTACATATTCTTTCCAAGAAGAGATGTTTATCAGATTCTCGAAGGCGAAAAGTGTTATAGAGTGGCAGCTTTCTTGGTACCTTATTACTAGCCATGCTCAGAAGTGTAGTGCCATTGCTAGGGAAGTTGTTTGGGTGAATGGAACATGGCTACTCAACTTCCTGAAAAAGCACTCGTGTCCAAAGAATACGTCCAAGTGAGTGTGGTGACATTACAAGTCGTTTCTAAAAATAATGTGTCATTGATTAAATATCCAAAAGGTTTATGTTTATAAAAAGGCTAGCAAGGATACTCGCTGGGAGACTAGATGTGTGTATCTTATAGGAATGCTCATGTCTTTTATTGAGAAACATGGAAAATAGCTGGAAAATGGCTTTGATTCCTCAAGATTTAGTGGAAAACCTCAATGAGCAAAGTTAGATTTCCCTATTGCAGACTGACCCTATGATGCGCATGCAAGATTATAGGCTTAGATGCTGAGATAAATCGGATTTTATCACGCCAAGACCTGAGTGAATATGATATGGCTAATATACCAAGGCTGAACGTTTACTAGAAATTCTTAGATCATCACCACCAGGATTGATAAGTGTGAATGAACATGGTGAGGTTAGCATCGAGGACAGACATCTCACCCTAACAGCCATATCCTTGATTTTGTTACAAACGTCGTGCCACATGGATTAAGACGAAAAACTGGTGGTGGTGATGGTGATGGCAGTATAAATACGGAGTTTTATCAACTTCTCTGAATGCTTAATGTTCCTAAATGGTTAGTTGGTCAAGAGAAAATTATTAAGACTGTATACGGTGAGAAAGAAGGTGAGAAAGAAGAATTGTCTCCCTCCTCTTCCCTTAGCAGAAGCCCTAGTCTTGGTCGGAGTCTCACTGTGAAGAAGAAGAAGGGTAAATGGAAATGACATCAGGTCATCACCTATTGTTAAGAAAAAGAGGGGTCCATTCCGAGTTTTGACAATTTCACCTAGATGGGAGAGTTTGTCTGGAGACAGTAGTTCTAAGAAGGAGAAGAAGAAGAAGAAGAAGAAGAGAGATCATTGATGATGTCACAAAAACATATGAATAAAAATGCTAAATTAGCTAATATCTATTTTAACCCTTCTAAACCCTCTTCTTTTTCTGGTCAGGAAAACCGTATCATGCATTGAATGGAAAGATATCATGTGTCGATATTGAAGCATGGTTATGTCATCATGACACGTACACATCGCACAAACACTGAAGGGTTAAGTTTCATAGACATGCTATTAGAGTTTCCTCAATAAATGAGCTTTGGCAAGCAGATTTGTGCTCTATGGGGATGCTCGCAAAAGACAATGGCAATGTTAGATATTTACTCTGTGTAATTGATGCCCTCTCCAAATATGGCTGGATAGAAAATCTACAAAATAAAACTTCTCTGTCAGTTCTCGGCGGTTTCAAAAACATGTTCAAATGTACTGACCATTGGCCATCTGCTATTCAAGCGGACAAGGGTGACGAATTTACAGCTAGTGGAGTTCAAGGTTATCTAAAGGAAAATGGTATCCATTTCTATTCATCTTAAAATGAACCACACACATGATAGAAAGGTTTCAACGAACTTTGAAAGAACATATAGATCGGTACATGACCTACAAGAATACTGGATGTTATGTAGATATATTGCCTCAACTATTGCATTCATATTACAGAACATTGCATAGCAGTGCACACATGAGTGTGATCGATGCCAATAGTAGTACAGAATATCTATCTTGGCAAAACATTTATAAGAGTAAACTACGTCGGATCACTGGAAATGGTAAAAAACATAAGTTACGTTTCAAAAATGAGGATCATGTTCGTATATCTCAACTCAGAATGCCATTCGAGAAGGGGGTATCATGATCACTGGAGTCGAGAGATATTTAAGATTAAGCTAATCAAAAGTGACTACAAACCAATCTTATATGTTCTTAATGACAATGATGATGACCAGATAGTTGGCACATTCTATCGTGAACAATTACAGAGGGTTAGCGGAATTGATTCAAATAAAGAGTACAAAATCGAAAAGATTATTCAAAATCGTCATAAGTGCAATGGTCAGCGTGAATATTTTGTAAAGTGGCTAGGATAGCCGAGTAAATTTAAATCTAGTTTTCATAACTTGTCTGGTTAATCTTGCTCGAAAAGATACTGAAGATAAGACCGGAATTTGGATTTCTTTGTTATCTGGTTGTCTGGGCTACATTCTACCTGATCCATGTATAAAAAGTTTAAAAAAACATCAGCCTGACGATGATTGAAGATTAATTTTTTTGTGACTCCCTAGCAACAGTTCGATATAATTCTATCCTGACAGTAAAGTCTCTGAATACCGAACTAGGTTACCATCGGCTCTTACATTTCAAGGTGAATGGGAAGTTGGTCTGTCTATTATGATATATCCTCAGAACCTATTGACATTAACAGAAAGGACTTATATTCATTTCAGAGTCGAGCAGGTAATACATTTGCGCACATATCAACGGCTTTGATTTCACCTCGACCGAAACCACCCCAAACATACTCATTTTACATACATGGTTTTTACACCATTAGGGCAGCTGTGATCCTTATAAATGCAAAAATTAATAAAAGTGAATTTTTCAAAGCGAACATGGTGCTCAACTATTTTCACAATCAGGCAAAAATGATTAGTGCTGTAATAAAGAGAAATTATTCGATCACTTTTCCTAAATCCTTAGCTAATCACTTTGGGTTGTCAGATGGAAATGAGACCATAGAAGGGCTCACACTGACAGGTGGATATCAGACTTATAATCAAGGTGGTTCTTCAAGCGGATCTGGGACAATGTATATATATATATATATATATATATATATATATACCGTGATGCTGTGAGTCACAGTATGGAAGGTAACATATCTGCACTGCTGTTAAGAGTTGTGCCAATATAATCTACTGAATGTGGAAAAGATACTTGTCATTGGACATTTCCCGACATACAGTAGCTACCAGTATCAAAGAACTACATCGAGACTATTTCCATTCTCCTCACAGACCAGGTTGGAGATAACATAACATTTGCTGATGGGTCCTTCCCATTGGTTGCGAGTCTACATTTTCGACGTCTTCAAATGAAAAAAAAAAGCGCCAAACTCCTTCCAGAAGAAAACAACCTTGAAATCTGATGTCTCGTTATAAAAATCACTATGGTCAGTATGGAGGCTGGATGGCTGTATTTATGTGCAATCGATATCAGGGTCATGGACTGGGAAATGTATTAGGAGGGCTATTTTGATCGACGCTACCGATAATGAAAAGCTTGGGTAAATCGCTCAGGCATGAAGCTCTGAGTGCTGGCGTAGGTTTGGCAGAAGCTGTCATGGCAGGGAAGAATGTCTGGGCCTCTCTAAAATCTAGGGCTAAAGGCGTAGCAAAAGCTTGAATTCTGCATGATATCATGGCTGTTAGCAACCAAGGGGTTAATATGGAAATACATAAAAAGAAAGGCCGAAAGAGAGCTCCTTTGAAAAGCATTAAGTCTGGAGTAGTGACAAGATGTTCTAGAAAAGATCAATGGAAAAAACAAGTTGGAAGTGGGCGATGACATGGACGCCGCTGCCGAGAATGAGGTCACTGAGGAATCAATGACAAATTTTCCTAGAGAGAGAACGTTTTGACGGACGTCCCATGGTAACTACTTTGGACAGTGGAAGATGGGCTTAGTTTCAATGCCTTGATGGCATCCCTGACAGACGGTGTGCCTAGGGCTGTGCGATATACCGATACCATATTTAAAACCGATATCCTGCACTGACGGTTTCATAACCGATAAATATTGAAAGACCGAATATGAACATATTTTCGGTTTCTCGTATCAGGATTGTTAAAAATAAAAGATACTAACGAGCATGAAAATCGTAATGAATAATAATGGCCATACTTTCCATTAAGCTACTTTCGGGGCAACTAATAATTGAACATGGCCCCAGTTGCGCATATTGTGTAACTCCATGTAACTCGCTGTCTGTCGAGAGAAATCAAGCAGAGAATTAATTAAATAAATATCCATTCGTCTTTTCTCTGGTAGTCTCATAAATTTGCAATATAAAACACAATACTAATGTGGGAATTTGTCATTGAAATTTGTATCGGGGAAAACATTTCTAAACAACGGCATCCATTTTATTTACGTCACCAGTTAATTAACATAATGCAAAGTCGTCCCAAAACTAAATCGCCCGAATGTATAAAAATCTCGCCAATAAATATAATGCTGAATACATTTTGCTGATTAGGATATAATTTTAAATAAAATTATTACTCAAACCGTTTTTAAAACATTATCTTCTATACACAATATCATATTAACTTATGAAATTCGCGTTCGCAATATTACAGTTAATTAAAATACATGATTTCATCCTCAGGCTGAATTGGAAATGAAAGAAGAAAGGGAGATAATTACATCATAATTAATTACAACCACTTGATTTACGTCTTTTCGCAACCTGTTTTGCTGATTTATGATTAATTTTGACAAAATAAACGATGTTTATTTAACTGTGCGTAATATTTAGGTGGTGTAATTAATAATCTCACTCCCGCAATGATGGATATTATGAGGTATATTAAGCTTTAAAGGCGTAAAACATTACGAATGTATCAGGGCATGAAAATACGTTCTGTTTTCGTGCTATTTTAATCATTTGAATTCTTTGTTTCATGTCCATAAAATCGATATTCAGTTAAAAACGATATGAAAAGTCATATCGAAACCGATATGGCTGTAAGCCAAACCGCGTGGCCCTAAGCGTGCCTATGGAGCTTTATGTAGCTAGCTCGCCCAACCAATATCTGGATTTGGCACAATCTTATCTATTTTTCAAAGTTAGATTAAAGCCTATGAACAGTCAAACAGGGGACGAAGTACCACCTATTTTGCCGACACTACTCGCACAAGTTAATAATTGGATGCATTCTCTGATAAGTCGGGTAGACGTATTTCTTAACGATCACACAATTTCGGATTCTTCTGAAAATTACATCTACAGAGCGTATTTAGGAAATGTGTTAAACTATGGGAGCGATGCCACTAAATCGCATCTTCAACTCGGCATGTGGCACCCCAATGACGCTGGAGAATTTGATGAGATAACTGATGGAAATCTAAGATTCAAAGCCCACCGAGATGTTTGTGGTCTAGGTAACACTGTGGAATTGATTGGCAGGATTGATTCTGACATATTCCTTCAAGAAAAACATCTCCTAGACGGTGTTAATTTGAGAGTGTGAATACAGCGCACTAAGGATGCTTTCTCGAGCATGTGATTGCAAAATATTAGAAGTTAAAGTAAGATAAAGATTAAGTAAAGCCATTCTAAAATCCTCTAAAGAACCAATGCTATTTACCTTATCAAATGGGTCATAGTGAAAACCTTTACTATTCCCGCCCCTGTTTAGTCTTTGTCGGTCAACTTCCGACATGTGTGATTTTTGCCATGATTCCAAACGCTGCTTATAATGGCAATATACCACCAAAATCCATTTAATTTCCATCACAATGATGTGACATTTTGCACTTGTTATAAAAATGGCGAAAAAGTCGCTAATAGCCCGATTAAGCACAATTTCAGTGAAGGCAACGTAAATTGTTCATATGCATATCTAGCCTTATTCTCTGGTAATGGAGGACTTTTCAAGGACCGAGGGTACCCGATATCATTAAATGATTTCCGTTACAGTTATACACACTTCCCATTTGATTTTTCACCCAACTTGATTGATTCATTTCACAAGTTCCCTACCAAGACAGGGTTATTACGTGTTCAGTTTAAAATCAAGACATCTCTGACAGAGACGTACAACGTCATTTGTTATGTTGAATTTAATAACAAAATATTTATAGATGCGAGTAGAAATATTCTAACCGATTTCTAAGAAAACAATATTTACGAAATGTTGAACACCATTCAATTAAACCATTTACTGAAGACAGACCCTATAACTATTAGATGTTTCATAGTAGTGTTTTCCATAGATCGTGTACCGCCTAGGATTGACTGACGGCCATCTTGTTTGATAATCAAAACTCATCCCGCCAATAAGCTGGGTAGACACTGGATTTGCGTGTATTACACACTATTTAATACCCAACATCGGTGCAAAGTTTATGACCCATTGGGTAGACTTCTGACAGACGATCGAATGCTGTCAGCTTTCCATGGTGGAAGTCGGGTCTATCTTTACAACTGGCAACGAGTTCAACCAATGAGGTCTACACCCTGTGGAAATTACTGTCTGCATTTTCTCTATCATAGATGTAGAACTATGAGTTCTGTCTTACATGATTTATCTATTCTCGATGAAAATAAGAGAGAATCGCTCATTCATAAACTTTTTTTCCATGGAAAAGAAGAGGCAGTGGTGGCGGCAGCGGCGGTGGTGGCGGCGGCTGGCAGGCAATGCACACCACCCTCGCCTCACCATCCCAACCCCCGCCCCATCTTTTTTGAGGGGGCAGAAGGCGAGGAACAGGAAAGCGAGTAAACGGGAGGCGAGGGATTTAATGATGAAAATTATTTTTCTAATAAACACATCTCAACTGTATTTTTTCAAGTCTTTTTTATTTTACACCGACTGACGATGTCGAATGGGATCCGTGCGCACACACGCACACGCCCACGCATCACATCATGCATGCGTGTGTGTGTGCGTGCGTGCGTGCGTGCGTTCGTGCGTGTGTGTGTGTGTGTGTGTGTGTGTGCACGTGTGCATGTGTGTGCGTGTGTGCATGTGTGCGTAAGCATGTGCATGTGTGCTTGCATGATTGTATCTGGGGCGAAGGTGATGCGAAGTGAGGGGGTTCATTCAGACATTTTCCCATTGATAAAATACAACTGGGAAGTTCATTCATGCATGCCATCATTCAATACATAATCGTGGAAGGAAATCCTATATCGCTTCCTTTTTCATATCATTCAGTCATTTATTCACATAAAATGATCTTCCTGGGAAGGTGGAGTTGGAGGGAAAGTGGGTAAAAAAACAATGTAAAAAGAGAAATTGAAATGATACATTTTTTTATATTTGTTACATCACAACAGATATTAACATATTGAAGATTTTGGATCTCCGGGTGGTCTCTACTCGATGATGTTTCCTACTACCTCAAGGGCAAGATTATGATGATATAGGTTGCTGCGACAACCTCTTACCAATGAAGCAGTAGAAGGGTTATCGTCGGCTCGCCTCGTTGCTGGATGATTCGCAACGATATTTTTTGATGACGATAGGGCCTATCTGACTGATGGAAGATTCCTGGCTTCGGTGAAGTGTTGCTCTTCACTCTGGAGTTCACTTAAATACAACCCAAACTCTTGTCCTGTTTTTGCAAGATGATGTTTTTATTATTATCTATTCTAACTGTACATTAAGGCAAAGAGTTTGATATTTCAATGATGAATTACTTTGATATTTCATGATAAAAAGGAACTCTGTTATTCTAACAGTATACTTATCTAATAAGATCAGTGCTTCGACTATCGTAGCATCGAGGATGCCTACGGAACCCTGATGTTGGATTGATTGATTTAATAAACGGCAAACTGCCTTATTTATACACTTCAGCGACTCTGAAGTTCTATACATATTACGATATATAGTTATATACATATCGTAATATATATTCTTTGTTCTCATGATTCTTCTAGGCAGGTTATAAGCACAGCTTGACTGGTCTGGGTAATCAGTCCGCCAATCAACGTCTGCTTATTCCCTCCTAGAAGCTTCTACCTATTACTGTTGGTCGTCCTGACCAATCCGTGATCATCTATATTTCGATTCCTCCTCTGAAACGTGTTCTTCCTAATTCTTTGCCACAGAGTTTGATCGACGCTCATTGATCATGACGTCATCCTTACCAATCAAACTCTGGGCTTCTCTTCTATGGAGCTACTGCTACCCATAGGCAAAGCGGTGTTGGCTGGTTCTGATTTGATGCGATCTGTCAGATAACTAACAACATTACGGAATGTGTTGTTGTAGCATGCCATTGAATGATTGACACATAGTTGATATACAAATTTCGATTGTGTTATTAATTCCTACAGGACGCTACAATGTCTATGTCCTGTCCATTGCCTATCGTGAATAAGCCTGTAGGATACGATCGTTAATAGGCACATGAGCTGTATGACCTCATTGCCAGCTGGTGTTGTTCTATTCTCGTATGAGAATCAGAATGCCTGTCGTCATCGACTATAGTCAGTTTGTCACGTACGATTCCATTGATTCTTGTCCCTTGATTATTTCCTAAACTATTAATCAAAACGACTGCTGAATATTATAAAAGTGTGTGCTGATTCCGCAGCAACAACTTTTATCTCAACTATTGCCAGATACTCATCAACTCAGAACCGGCGGTCCTATTCCATTCATTTCCATTATTTAAACTTGGATGCTAAATATCATCCATCAATCTTTATCAGTTTCCGTTCAGTTTCGCCGAAACTGTAACTGCGCATCATCAGCTGATGTCAACCAGTGCTGGTCATCCAGTGCTGATAATACATAACTAAATAATAACATATATAGTGACTGGTCTATTAGCTCACCTGGTATTTTCAAATATGAATTTCATTTAGGACTTACTCGTAAATATAAGATATCCAGTGGGTCATGACTTCCCGCAAGACAATCCGATATCTAGAATATGTATAAGTTTTTTTATATTTTTTTTAGAAATAGTCTCTAAGCAGCTTTTAGAAAATGATAACATATATTTTTTTAAATGCTAAACTAAAATATGTGGACTCCTTACTGAAGACAAAACAATCTCTCTCTGCATGAAGACTGAAGCAATGAAAAAAGGTGATATTTCTGAAAATTTAGACCTAAAAATGGCTGCGTTAAATGACGCGGCTATTTCAATGCTAGATTTTCAAAAATAGTCCTCTATCTTTGACAGTAAATAAGGAAATGTTTTGTTCATTGGAGATGCGAGGAAATACCTTTTTTTGTTGAAAATTTTGACCTAAAAATGATTACGTTAATCGAACCACCCATTTCAGTTCTAAATTAAAAAGAAAAATAGTCTTCTCCCTCTATCTTTAAGCATATACAGAAAGATATGATGAACTAAATCTTTTTGTATAAGAAATGCGTGCGCGCGCACGCGAGAGAGAGAGAGAGAGAGAGAGAGAGAGAGAGAGAGAGAGAGAGAGAGAGAGAGAGAGAGAAGGACAGATGGAAAACTAAGGAAAAGTAAGATAGCTTGATGGAAATCAATCACATTCTCTCTCAATTGCTGTGTTATAGGCAGCTACAATGCCCAGTCAAATTAGTTTCAAAATATATATACAGAAATATATGATAAAATATATCTTTTAGTAGAAGTAATGCGAGAGAGAGAGAGAGAGAGAGAGAGAGAGAGAGAGAGAGAGAGAGGGAGAGATGGAAATCTAAGAAAATGTATGATTGATTGCTACTAAAGTTACATGTA
Source organism: Chaetoderma sp. LZ-2023a (assembly GCA_034401795.1). Lineage (NCBI taxonomy): Eukaryota > Metazoa > Mollusca > Caudofoveata > Chaetodermatida > Chaetodermatidae > Chaetoderma > Chaetoderma sp. LZ-2023a. The sequence goes on along the minus strand of CM067363.1, from coordinate 32,000,729 downwards.
CGATTGAAGAAAAGCTGAAGTTTTGATTCATTTGTTTCTATATGTACCCGGGATCTGATAATATAAAATGATAAAATATGAATGAGATCTTGATTACATAAACAAATCAATTGATGAAAATCAACCAAAGAAAGAAAACCGACAATATTAAGCTGTATACCCATATGAACTGTATCCCATACATGTTTGTATGGGTATAGAGTTTAGAGAGGGTAAAAAAACCTTTTCCTTGGTTTAACTCTGTGTCCCTTTCCATACAAAAGATTGTTTTATGATTTTCCATTTCCCACACATTGTATTCCTTCTTCCCCTCTCTCTCTTTCTCTTTCTCTCTCGCTCACTCTCTCTCTCTCACTCTCTGTCTCTACACCCATATCTCTCTCTCTCTCTCGCTCTCTCTCTCTCTCTCTCTCTCTCTCTCTCTCTCTCTCTCGCTCTCTCTCTCTCTCTCTCTCTCTCTCTCTCTCTCTCTCTCTCTCTCTCTCTCTCTCTCTCTCTCATTCTATCTAATTTAAAAATCTTTTTAGCGAACAAATCTATAACAGTTAATTTAGGATAATAATTGGCCTGATATTGAGATGCTGGTAACTTAGGATTATTATAAGGGTTTTATTTTATTGGTTGACATTCACACTGTGTTTATTCCCGAAAAAAAATCACCAACACTTTAATGATTTTAACATGCCAAGGGTATTGTTGTAAGCTCACATAAACTAAAAAATTATGTATGTAAAAGGGAGAGGAGGAGGGGTAACTCTTTCTAAAATGAAAAAATATATCACTTACTTATAGTGTTAAAGATATTTTATTTCTAGACTCAAACGATTTCCTTAAAACAGATTTAAATGATTTGGATTTCATGATGTCCAAAGGGTAACTTTGAAAAGACTGGTGATATAAATCGCTTAGTGTATGTTCGTTTACATTTTTTGACCAAGTGTTTTGAGAAAAGATTATGATCACGTGATCTTATGATATTTTTAGGATAAACAGCAAAGGATTCAAAATTTGTATATAAAAGCGATGTATATAGTGTATCATAATTTATGTGCTTGTTTGCGAAATTTAGCTTTAACCTTTTAGCCTTGCAGATCTCCTTCACATTTATACCATTTGTCATTTTATATTCATAGTGTTTAGGACCACATGATACAAAGCTTGTAATCTTATAATTTTGAGGTACGTGGTCTGTATAAGCTCCTAATATATTGTGTTTCACAGGTACTAGACAAGGAATTTCATCAGATTGTTTGTAAAAAAATGAATCGGTATCAAAATATGGGACTTATTCGCCTAACAATTCTAGTGTTGCGAATAGATGTAGTCATGCATGTGCCAATACAAAAGCAGCGATCACTACATTCGTATTACATGGTGCTTGGTCAAAATCTTCTGCATATTCTACCAACATTAATAATAGGTTATCATTACAGCACATCACATCTGTAACAATTTTGGTTGAATCCGTGAAAAGATCACGCATTTGCTTAGCTGACATAACATACTGACTCTTCAAAAACGTTTTTTCACAAGCATCCTGCGGCAACCATTTAAAAATAGCTTTCGCACCGAATTCTATTTTTGATTTTTTGAGATACGATCATAATTTAAGGATATTCCCTCTGTTTCAAAACACTCCTTGACATAATTTTCACGTTCTTCCAGAGTATCACATTCAATGTGGAAACCAGAGGCCTCTTGTTTTACTTTTAAGAATTTATCGATGTAACCAACAAATATCATGTTACTTCGCTCTGAGTAATTGCAAACTTGTCCATGTACCCTTTAAGCTGCATGCATCATCATTGTGCTCTCAAGCTGTTTCAGAATTAAGCTTTGCACATGTATAGCATAATGTAAAAAGTGGCTCTCCATCAATTTTAACAGGTAGCGGTGTGTGGAAGATATTTCTAGTAGGAAGTATATTAGCCGTTACTAACCTGAAATAGTTGTCCAATTCTTGAAAATCCTGCCTTATAACTTCAGGAGTCCCTATTGGAAAATCTTTATATTTTAACACATATGGATTGAGGCTACAAATATCTGAGTATTATATGACTTCCCCCTTCTCAGCCTTGTCTATTAGTTTGATGGCATTGGTCCTACCTCCAAATAGAGAATGTATGGGTTTAATGGGTTCGTGAAATATAATTTTTTACAAAATCTGAAGCAACTGATTCAGCTTTAAGCATATGTTTGAAATTGCATGACCACATTTCGCATACTATAAAACCATTTTTTCCTAAATTCATGTAAACATGTGAGATGCCTGAAGTAGCACTCCGACATTGGCAAAGAAGGGTCGAGGGGACTTTTAATTAGATTTCTGTTCTTAGGAAAGCACCTCAGATATCCGGCGGTAGAACAACCTGGAAATTCCGAAATGGACTGCTTGGCTTCACAATATCCATCTACATAGCATCCAAGAATCTGACATTCACCTGAATTTAGGTTGTGTTCGATTTTAATCCCCATTCTGTGGCCCTCAAGGTATATCCATTTACAACCCTCCACGGAATACCTTCTAGGAGTCTGATAACCATTTATTGGGATTACTTGAAATTCTGATTCTCGAAGAAAATGTTTTCTGAATATTAAATTACATGTCACTGCTAGTATAATACAAGACACGAATTTCATGAAATTTGGAACAGGCTAATTGCAGCATTGTAGCATCAGACTTGCAGTAAGCAAGAAATCCCACTTAAAATCGAATACCTTGTCTCACAGAATCATACGATGAATGAAAATCATTAGCCTCGGTTATCGACATGTCTTCAAAACCATAAAAATGTCTTGGAAATATTTCGCCTTTACAGTTTTGATTCTTGTGACATTTGCAAAATGAGGGGAAAAGCCTCTTTTCGATTGCAAATCAAACATCTCACGTGGCTTACATTATGTCACAGGAATGAAACTCAAACTATCTGCGACTATTACTCTGCCTATGTCAAAATATAGGATTTTCTCCCCTTTTAAATAATATGTCATGGGCGTATGGCTGTATTTTTGTACACATTCATTAACACGAGATGATTGTCATATGATCCCCCATTGTGACGATTAAAATGATAGCATCTCTATGAATGCATACAGTTCGCAGAGTACCTAATTGTTTCTGAAGCTAACAACCAGGCTAATGACTCTTTCATATACGTTTTACCATAAAATGCATACTCTTTCTGCCTGATATTGCATGTTGTACAGGCTGAGTCAATATTATTGAACATGCACTCGGAAGAAACCTTATTCGCTACAACCAAATTTGGCTCATACGTCCCCGATGAAAATTTTTTTTTGAGGGGAACCATCTTCTATTTCAAGCTTAGCTAAACGTTTCTCTCTTACTGTAGTCACACCCTCATCGGATGGGAGCATAAAACATTTGTGTTCATTTACAATCACAAATTCTTTACAATAGTAACATTTACTAAAGAAGCAACGATGATTCATATCAGGGGAAATATATACAGTGCAATGGCACATAGCACAACAACTGACATTTGACTGAAATTCATTGCTCACATGACGATCAAAACATTCTGAACTTTTAAACCATCTGCGACATTCCTGACAATAAATGTTTTCTTTAAAGTGACATGATGACTATACATTTGGCTTGGCAGCCATGGCGATTTTTGCTACGATAAGCTTGCCCACATTCATTACAAAAATAACTGCCTGCCATGATAGTGGTTATAGATGATATATAAGCAAAATGTGCATTGTACAAAAAGAGGTTGAGGTGGTTTCTCGAGATTGGATTCCCCTCAAAAATATATTCGTTCATTTCTGACGCAGAGTGGATACGTAAGTTAAAATCGGGACCTAATATTTCTTGAAACTTAATCACTTTGGGAAGTCCACAGATCTTGTCTTCGGGTATTCCGGCTAAATGATGTAATGCTATGGCTATGGACTTCTGATAATAATTAGTTTCATATTTTTGCCATGATGTCTCTTAATTTAATGTTCTGCTTGTCAGCAGTAGAAGAATTAGAATTTAAGTAAACGTGACCGATTTCAATAGCCCTTGTCATACAAAGGATGTCACCATTATCGACCATAACTAAACCACGTTTTAATAATGCTTGCTGTTCCAGATTATATAAATATTGCATTTTCAAATTTCGTCCAGATCCAGTTGGCATGTGGACATGAAATATATCGATAAAAAAATCTTATTTAATTGTAATGATCTTTTTGACTGGGACATGTTACTCAATGATTCCAGCAATGTACCAGCACTCAAATCACTACTTCGGTGAAGCTCAATAAAAAATGGGATGCGTTAAACTTTCATGATTAATTGTTATTCTAATCTGATCTTCAGGGGGGGGGGGGGACCCAATTTCATCCCTAATAGTCCTTAGTAGTTGACCAAAAATTGAGTAAAGACGTCTGTTCACATGAGCCAAAGATACATTTTCTAAGAAATTCCTAAAGCGAAAATTATAGCTATATTCAGACAACCCGAATTTTCGGGAATGAAACTCATTCTCTAGGAAGTTATACAAGATACACAAGTTATCATTGTCATGGTCGTCATAATCTCATTGTCTCCATTATCCTTGTTATTATTATCACCAATGACAGCTTCTGTTTCTCCATTTCCTAAATTAACAGTGTCTTTTGGAATCCCTCATGAAATACCTTGCGCTTCGTTGTCATGTGATTTTCTTATGGAGAGCGTCACAAATAGTGATGATTCCTCTACTCATGAATTATTTTCTAATCAGTATGAAGGCGCTTGGGGGTGAAATAACTTTTTCACCATCAGGGATTCCAAAAGCCACTGTTAATTTAGAAAACGGAGAAACAGACGTCTTTACTCAATTTTTGGTCAACTATCACTATGCATTATAGGGATGTCTGTTGAAGAGGAATTAAATAATCCATGCATAGAGGAATCAGCATCATTTGTAATGCTTTCCATAGGAATATCATATGACAACGAAGTAGGGCGTATTCCATATTTCCACATATTATCACCAATATATACTCCACTATGAATCAGAATGTCGGTTGAAAAAGAATTGAATTTTATCCCATATTCACATCCATTCAGTCCATTTAAGAAGTTTAAATTCTGAATAATGTTGTTAAATATTTTTAAGTCTATGCCATCTTGTCTCAAAGTGTTAGTTAAAGTGGTCTGAAATAATAATAATAATAATAATAATAATAATAATAATAATAATAATAATAATAATAATAATAATAATAATAATAATAATAATAATAATATACAAGCCTCTGTTTCAATTTCACAATTTAAAAAATTATATTAATTTATATGGAATGAAACCATCAAATGTGTATCTTTAATTGTTGTGTGGCCTATTAAAGCCCAGCATTCGAGTGATCGCTAATGCCTATCCTCCCACTAAGTACGTTGTATAATAGTGCCTCTCACACAACGTTAGGGTGATGTTAATTTTTGCAATGTGGCTAATGTGTCGCCTACGCCTAAGCCAGCCTTTTCCCAGATCATGATCTATTAGGAAGATGATCGCTTTTGTGTGTTTGCGTGCGTGCGTGCGTGCGTGCGTGCGTGCGTGCGTGCGTGCGTGCGTGCGTGCGTGCGTGCGTGCGTGCGTGCGTGCGTGCGTGCGTGCGTGCGTGCGTGCGTGCGTGTTTGTGTGTGCGTGCGTGCGTGCGTGCGTGCGTGCGTGCGTGCGTGCATGTGTAAGATGATGGTTCTTTAAGACCAGTGGTCCTAATTACCACACGTCTTAAGGAGCCACGATATTGTGGTCAACATTTTAATGATTCGAAAAGTGATCATTATATACAGAAGTTTGAAAGTATCCCAAATAAACCCAGATTAACCATTTCTCACTAAAATCATTTGCACACATTTTCAATTTTCTCTGATTAAATGGGCTCTGAGAGAGAGTTGTTAAATTTAAGAATTACTATTACTAATGGATAGAAAAATCTGACAGACTAATAAAAAACAAAAAAGCTGTTTTATTACTTGTGTCAATAAAAGAATCCGAAAAAAATTATTAAAACCATTTTCTGAGAATCCTTGAAATGTCTGATTTAAAAAAAAATGTTTCAACTGTTATAGAAATGTTAAAATACATAATCAGCTTACATTCATACTCTCATTTCTCTTTAATATTTCCAATTCTAGTTATTTTCACTTCTGGTCCGGAAGTATGCTTTCGGTCCGGAAGTGGAGTTTCAGGTCCGGAAGTGATCTTATCACACCGGAAGTGGGTGGGGGTCACTAGCTTCCACAGGAAGGATGTGCAAAGGCTTCAAGCTGAGGGGGAGGTTCTCAAGTGGTGGGCGGGGTTTGGGTCTAGCGGTTCAGCCAGTTTCCGGTCCGGAAGTGGAGTTTCTGGTCCAGATGTTATCTTATCATACCGGAAGTGAGTGGGTCCGGAAATGGAGTTTCCGTTCTCCATTTATTGAGTTTCTGGTCCCCGTTTATCGAGCCAACCAATCAAAAGTCCCCATTTATCGACATAGTAATGTTTATCCAACCAACCAATCAGAAGCTCCAGGTTTTTTAACCGCCCAATCAGAAGCCGCCATTTACTGACCACTATAACTACTCACCGTTGCCAACCCTTCCTCGTTTCTCAACACCCCAACCCCTTTGCACAACCCTGCCCTTTGTCCACCCACCACCTTTAGCAAACACCCCACTTTGTCCAACTCACCAAGGTTTCTCAACCATCTCCATTTGCCATTTCCGCCCATTTTCCTAACCCTCCACCTTTGCCCAAAACGTTCACCTTAGCTCAACCTTTCCCTTTGCCCAATCCTCCATTTGTCAAACCACCCACTTTGTCTAACCAGTAACCTTTGCCCACCACCCGCCCCTCTACCCAACTACCGCATTTGCCCGACCATGCACCTTTGTCACCCCTCCCCTTTGCCCAACCCTTCCCTTTGTCCAACTCTCCCCATTTGCTCAACTGTCCCATTTGCCCAATCCTCCTCATTTCCCAGCTCTACCCTTTTGCCCAGCTCTCCCCATTTGCCAATCTTCCCAGGAGATGAGATAAAGGGAAAGGGATGCAATAAGAGCATATTGGGTGTAATAAGGGGAGAGATGGAATAAGGGGCAGAGATGGGGAATAAATGGGAAAAAGGGGGGGGGGTTGTGAAAGGGGTTGGATAATTCGAGGGATGTGATAGGGGTGGGGTGCGGTGGGTGGGGTGGATAGGTTAAGGCTAAATGGTGAGATAAGGCTGAAGAACGGGATAAGGTTGAGAGATGGGATAAGTGTTGGGGATGGGAAAAGGGTGAAAGATGGGATAAGGGACGGGAGGGGATAAAGCGACGGATTTGACAATGGGTGGGGAGAAGTTTAGGTTGAAGTATGTGATAAGGGGAGGGAGAGCATAAGGGTGAAAATGGAACAAACGGAAGGGAATGATGAGGTGGAGAGATGGGCTACGGGTGATGGATAGGATAAGGATGAAGGATGGAATAAGTGGTGAATGCTGGGATAACGGAGATGGGTGGGATAAAAGAAGAAGTGGGATACGTGTGAGGAATGGGATAAGGATGAAGGATGTGATAAGGGTTTGGATGCAATACGTGTGACGGATGGGATAAGGTGAGAGATGTGAAATGGTTAAACGATGGGATAAGTGTAAGGAATGTGCAAGACAGAGAGATGGGATATAACTATTACTACATCTGTGACTATTACATAGATAAATTAGATGAAATAGTGTTATATATCGAACATAAAAGGTAGTGACGGAATAAGTGGGAAGGATAGGATACGCGTGATGGATGGGATAAGGTCGTGGGATGATAAGGATGGATGATGGGGCATAGGAAGGGATGGGATATGCTGAAAGATGGGATGCGGTACAGGATGGGATGATGGGGAGGGAGAAGATAAGGCTGAAGATTGTGATAAGGTGAGCGATGGGATAAGGGTGAAAGATGGGGCAAACGGAAGGGAAGAATAAGTCGGAGAGATGGACGAAGGATGATGTATAGGATAAGGATGAATAATGGAATAATGGGTGAATGTTTCATTAACAAGGATGGTTGGGATAAAAGAGATGTGATAAGTGTGAGTAATGGGATGAGGTTGAAGGCTGTGTTAAGGGTTTGATGGGGTAAGTGGAATGGATGGGATAAGGGCGAGAGATGTGATATGGTTAAAGGATGGGATAAGGAGAAGGGATATGTGAAACAGAGGGATAGGATATAACTGAATGATGTGATAACGGTAGCGACGAAATAGGCGGGATAAGAAAGGTATGATGGATGCGATACGGGTGTGGGATGGGATAATGGAGAGGATTGGACGGATGATGGGATAACTTGAAGGATGGGAAAAGGCTGAAATATGGGCTACGAGGGTGGGATAATGATGAGGGATGAGATAAAGGTGAGGAATGGGATACGGCTTAATGATGTGGTAAGGGAGAGGGATGGGACAAGGGTGGTGGATGGGATAAGGGTTAAGGATGGGATAAGGCTGACGCTTTTTATAGGTGGGGTGATGAGATAAGGGCGAGAGATGGGATAGGCGTAGACATGGGATATGGTTACGGCATGTGGTAAGAGGAATGGTTGTAACAGGGGAAATGGGATGAGGCGGTACGAATAAGGGTAAAGGATTTGAAAACGGCGAGGTATACGATAAGCCTAAATGGTGAGAAGGATGGGATAAGGGTGAGATTTTAGATAAGGACGAGAAATGGAATGAGGATGAAGGACGTGGAATGGGGTGGGGTGTGTCAAGGTGACCAAGCTTCCAGTTCGATGTCCTTGTTACATCAGTAAACATAAGCAAGATATTTACTAGATGCATGCAGTTTTTAAGCATTTCTGAATGCCTTTGCCATTCCACTTTCACTCATTTATTCATTCAATGGGCCTTCCCACTTTACCCATCCATCACCAACGCATATTTGAAGACGGACTATGCGTTGTTGTACGAATTGCATGTTTTTACTATTTGATAAATATTCTGTTGAATATTTTAAGATTAATTTGCCATAGACAGCAACCGAACTCAGTCAAATTAGTCACAAAATCAGCTTACTTGTATAGTTTTCAGGAAATAGATAGTTAGGGCATTCGGGGATCTATCAATCCCAACACGGTGAAGTGTGGGTGGAGCTTAGCTAGAGGTTGGCGGTGCATGGCTAAGACTGGAAAAGTCCATTAATGCGCTGGTTTACCGAGTAGAGATCCTCTACCATGTGAGCCCAGATACGTGTTGCCAGCACCATCATTCCATCCCTTGCCAGCATCATTGCCCAATGGGCCTTTCTATTTTTAGCTATGCCCCGGCCATCTCTAGCTAAGCTCCACCCACACCTCGCTCGTGTTGGGATCTATCGATCTCTGAACACCTTAACTATCAATTTCCCAAAAAATACTACACAGGTAAGCTGTTAAATATTTTGAAACTAATTTGACTGGGTGCTGTTGCTGCCTAAGGCAGCAACAGCGCCTAGTCAAATTAGTTTCAAAATATTCAACAGCATGTTTATTAAATAGCAAAATATTACAAAGACATACAATTTACACAACGTGTCGGACTATTTGAGCTTTGGCGACGGTCTACTCTGGAAAGGTGAATTGGAGCCTGAGTTAATTGATTCTTAAGAACAATAAAGAATCAAGGCTGGATGACTTAGCCCGTGGTATTTATTTACAATACATGCGGGTGGTGGAGCTGGGGTGGGTGGGGTGGGAGGGGGTCGCCTGCGCAACATTGGAGCAGGGTATGCATACTGGCAGCAGTGTGTAAATATATATATATATATAAATATATATATATATATATATATATATATATATATATATATATATATATATATATATATATATATATATATATATATATATATATATATATATATATATATATATATATATATATATATATATATATATATATATATATATTTATATATATATATATATATATATATATATATATATATATATATATATATATATATATATATATATATATATATATATATATATATATATATATATATATATATATATATATATATATATATATATATATATATATATATATTTGCGTAGAAGCATGTGCAACTAGTCCTGTGGTACTATTACTACATTGCATATATAATGTAGATGAACTAGTGGTATATAACGTACATAAAACCGACACGTCTTATCTGCCAACGTGACACATTCGGTGGTGAATGGGAGGGGTTTTAAAATGATAATTAAATGAAACTGAACACCGTACTATCGCTATGGCACTGCCTAAACAGAATGCTGGCAGAAAAATATATTAGCAAGCAGGTGGCAGAGATATGCGCGAAACTAACTGAGTCAGTCGAGCTTAGTCGCTATAGGTCATAAAACATCTGGTGTGACGCCCCATTGTTGAGCCATGACCATTGATACCCGCATGTATTCAATTTTATTAGTGTGACCAGCAGTGAGTGGTGAAAGGAATCATCCTTACATTAATAAGCTGTGATGTTTATCCGTCCATTTACAGATGATGCAAATGAATCAATGGATGGACAAACTTGCTCTATGAGGTGTGTGCGTTCTATCTCCAGGTATACGAATGAACGCCTAATGATATCGTTAGGGCTTTGTCCAGAATAGTCAAGACAAGCTTCAATACTAAGCAGGGGAATCTTGTCCTTTTTGTGCAATTAACAGGTTAGCACCACGAAATAAACCTGAATCCAAGGCCAAGTTAACGTTAGCAATTTGATATAGCCGCCTAATTCCACGCTTTACGAACGGTAGCAAATGTACATCTTGTGAATTGCATTTAATGGCTTCCAGGATGGTCATTGTCATTATTGTTGTTACCAGCTCAATATCGACATATGTTACGAAAACTTGCAATTTTGTAAATGTTTCTACTTCAGACCTAGACCCTTTAGGATGATACGTTGTTAATGTTAGGCCAACTGTTAATGGTGTTCCTTTGACCCTTTGAAATTTACTACATGTAAGTTTTCACATTGTTCTCAAAGACGAAATGATAAGATTTCATGAAGATGTGTCAATTTGCATTGCTCCTGATATGTTTTGGATTGTTTGTAGACCACTGATCAATTGCTATAGATTCCTTGGCGAACTGAAGTCGCTGACTCTTCAAGTAAACTATCACGCCTTCATATTTGAAATATCTGTACGAATACTCTGTTGTGCAATATAATATTAATGTCTTATTCTCGTCTCTCACCCAAACACTTTCATAGCACTGAACAGTTACACTTCCTTTGATTCGAGTTGAGTATTCTTCTGGTATGGGTCCACTCTTCAAATGGTCTACATCTGGTATTGTTTCAAGTAAGATGTTTTATGTAAGGTTTGTTACTATTGTCTGGCTTGCTAGTCACACCTTTTTCTTCCAGCAGATATTTAAGCTGTAACGATGGAGTTCATATCAATACTTGGACATTCCAATGCGTTGCTTTCTGTAATCACAGTCTGTCCTATATTAGAGATTTCAGTGTCACAATAACTCTACCAATATTTATCCGTTCAGCAATACTATCTTTGACAGATGTAGATTTCTCATTGGCGCGTGTTTCCTTCCTGAAACAGCTACCATGATTTTTCATAGTTTGCATAAATGCATCTTTGTCAGCACAGATGAAAGCAAGTATAGCGATAATTTCCTCATTTCATCTGCGTGTCTTAATGCAGAGGTACTTCTGCCATATGCCACTAGACGTAATACTATGTACAGCTGTTTTGTCATTACTTTGACAATATGCACACATTTGCTAGTCGATTGTTTTTTTCTTGATATTTAAGCACGACATGGGTGAGATTGGTGGAAAAGGAATGGAGGAATCCACTCTTAATCATCCCCTGCCCATCTCTAGCTAGCTCCATCCACGCTTTGCCAGTGTTAGGATCGATCGAGCCCTGAAATCCCTGAATCTCAAATTCCATAACCCTATACAGGCAGGTTGTTGAATATCTTGAAACTAATCTGACGGGGTGCTGTTGTTCCATATGGCAGCAACAGCATCAAGTTAACTTAGTTTAAACTATTTTACAGAATGGTTTATTAACAAGTAAATAAATACAATTCGTATACATGACAGCCATTTAAAATTTAATGCCGGACTTAGCTGCAGCATTCATTACGCGTTTTGATTGTGACGTTAGGCCACATATGGCGTACTTGATTATGAGCCCGTATAATTGACTGACAGATCGGATTCCTCCATTGATAACACTATCTGTGATAACGGTATTGCGCTTCTACGGAAAATGTCAGGGTTTTACTAGCTGTAGCACATCAGCATGTTTACCGAGTTTAGCCCAGTCTTTGGAAAATACTTTGATAGAGTCAAGTAACTTCTCACTTGCCAGTGAAAATGAGACACCTTCACAGATGCGACACCCATACGCTACTGTCCTTTTAATTCACCTTTCCAGTGTATCCATCTATCATATGGCGTCATAACCAGCTAAGGGGCGTATATGATGACGTCATAATCATTACGTCATAAATGATTGTCTTTAACTCTTAATAGTCTGACACGTTGTGCGAATTGTATGTCTCTACTACTCAATATGCTGTTGAATATTTTGAGCAACAGCCCCCAGTCAAATTAGTTCCAAAATATTCAATAGCTTACATGTATGGTTTTCTGGAAATTGATAGTTAGGGAGTTCAGAGATCGATCGATCCCGACACGAGCGAGGTATGGGTGGAGCTTAGCCAGAGATGGGCGGGTCATAGCTAAAAATGGGAAGGTCCATTTGTACACTATCCCAATGTACAAAATGTGAAATTGAGGTCTGGTGTAGTTGTTTCGCGCCCGAGCCGCTCGCTAGTAGAGGGCCAACTTTCATCCATAATCCCATTAAATCCCATGACAATGCTTCTAAAGCCGTGGTCACGCAACACAGTTAGTCCGGAGTAACACCATACTTTAGTATGACGTTACTCCGAATTAACTCTAGTGTGAACACGACATAAGTGTAATGGACCTTCACATCTCTAGCTAAGCTCCACCCACACCTCGCTCGTGTTGGGATCGATCGATCCCTGAACTCCCTGACTATCAATTTCCAGAAAGCTATTCCGGTAAGCTGTTGAATATTTTGAAACTAATTTAACTGGATACAGCGCCCCTTCAAATTTGTTTCAAAATATTCAACATCCTGTTTATTAAATAGCAAAGACACACAACTCGTACACCATGTCGGAGTATTAAGCGCTAAGACGGAATAAATCGAACCATTCGTGCTGTAATTGATTATGACATCATCCTACACGTAACGTAGTTGATTATGACGTCACATGATGGATGGATAAACTACAAAGGTGCATTAGGCTATATAGCGAAAGGTGTATTGAATTCAGTATAGCACAATAAATGGTTTGCGAAGCTTAAGATTATTGCTGGAAGACAGTTCTTTGTTTGGACAAAAATAGCTCAATTTCTATTCACAAGATATTAAGCATTCAAGGATCAGACAGTCGTATATACGCAGCTGCGTTATAATTAGAAGCAAGTGTTATTGTTATTATGGGTTCAAAGATACGGCACATCCTCAGCATTGGAGGACATTGAATCGCGTTCAGGACATCAGATCAAACGACGATCCTGGGACAATGCAAATAACCGAGTTCTTCTGTGACTAATGGTGCTCTTTATAGCACCTAGTATTTATATAGTTCGCAAGCAATTCCGGAGTAGTAGTCAGTTTAGTGCGTATTGATCGCTTAACCTAGCAACTAACGGTAAGTTTAGTGCGTATTGACCGTTACACCTGCGCGTATTAGACACATAGCCTATTTGGGGTCCAGTGCTACTACTACTACTACTACTACTACTACTACTACTACTACTACTACTACTACTACTACTACTACTACTACTACTACCAAATAATAGATTCGCTATGTATGCGTCAAAATGTTGTTGAATATTTTGAAACTAATTTGACTGAAATCTGGTGCTGTCTAAGGCATCGCCCGCTTTCAGTGAAATTGGTTTCAAAATAGTCAGCAAAGTCTGTATGTTATGAGGCACTGGTTCAAATGGGTAAAATGCGATACTTGTTTTTCATTAGAGGCGCCTTATTTTTCGGGGCCCCGTGGCTGTATCCCACTTATTCCTTGCCTTAATGCGGCTCTGATTATGTCTCTCATTGCCTAATCCTGTTTAACTATTTTGTGTACCGGGTAATATTTATCCGATATATCTGTTTGCATTCACTCTAAGGATGGGAGCTAATCATGGACCGTAGCGCTACATTGCGGAGAATGGGAGAAAATGCTGACGGTAACATTAAAGGGACATTTTGGGGGAAATAAGTTGCGTTCTCATCGGGAAGCACTAACAATACATCGGAAGATAAACCTCCGACTATGTGGAATTAAGATTCCGAAATAAGTGACGTATTTATTCCGGGACAAGACCAAGGAGAACGCTATCCGTTATACCTGGGATTTACAGAAATAGAAGCTATATGAAAACAAGGCCTTAACCACATATACACCTGTGCAAAAGTTAAGCACCAGCAAAAACAATAGAACGTAGAAACATGATGGTACAACTAGGCTGCCATACTTTTTGTCCCCGCGTTAGCTGACATAATTCCAAGTACGAAATGCACATGCATGCATGACTTCACGCCGCTTGATGTCCGTGCGTGGCGGGAAACAGCACACGTGTTCAGTTATGTAAAAGTCCAGTTTGAGGTGTAGAACATTACAAACAGATTTAGGCGACAAGATTAGGAATTTTGTGTTCATGACCGTGGTTTATTTGTACAGAGAGAATTAGCTCTTGATTGTGAACCGCTATGGCAAGACGAAGGTTAAGTGATCGTGTGAAATGGCAAATCATAGGCATGCATACCATTGGTATGTCATGCAGAGAGATTGGCAGACAGCTGAACATTAACCATACTGTAATCAGTAGTTTGATTGCAAAACATGGGCAAACTAACGAGGTGAAGGACAGGCCTAGATCTGGAAGACCGAAGAAGACTACTGCCCGTGATGATCGAGCCCTAGTACGCCTTGTTAGGAGATCTCCATTCACCAACAGCAGAGTGCTCAGCCAGCAATGGGAAACGCGCAATAGAGTGTCAATGTCTACCGTCAAAAGGAGACTGTATGCTGCTGGCATGAAAGCTAGGAGACCTGTCAGACGTCCTCTCCTCACTGCACACCACAAAGAGGAGCGTCTGAGGTGGTGCAACGAAAGAAGACACTGGAACATGAGATCCTGGAGACGGGTACACTGGTCCGATGAAAGTCGGTTCCTGCTTCATGCCACAGATGGTCGAACTCGTGTATGGAGGTCCAGACGCACGGCATACGACCAACGTAACATCATGGAAGAAGTTCCATTTGGTGGAGGTTCCATTATGATATGGGGGTGCATCTCATTTGATTGTAAGCTGGATCTGTTGACTGTACCTGGAACACTAAATGGACAAAGATATCAAGATTCCATACTGGATAGAGTTGTGGTCCCTCATTTTGTAAATCATGCACCTGGAACCCACCCTATATTCATGGATGACAACGCCCGACCACATCGTGCTAGAGCTGTGCATGAATACCTCCGCCAGAATGCCATCGAAACCCTACCATGGCCAGCAAGGAGCCCTGACATGAACCCTATTGAGCATATCTGGGACACTCTGGGAAACATGGTGAGAAGGAGGGATCCTCCTGTGCAGAACCTACAGGAATTAACAGACGCACTCCATCTTGAATGGCAACGAATACCACAATGGCGTATCAGTCGGTTGGTGACCAGCATGAGACGTCGTGTCCAGGCCGTCATCCAGGCACAAGGTGGATATACCCGGTATTAATAATGACAGTCTCAAACTCGTGCACAGATGTTAAACTTCGTTTTCAGACACCATTAATGACAATCTAGCCACGTGTGTCAACTGTAGGGCAATAGTTGTCAGTTGTGTCAACGTAACCATATTCAGGCCTCGTTTTCAAGTTCAAACAAAAGCATACAGTGTTTCCCCACCATCATAATCAGCATTCCTCTAGTTGCATTATTACCTCTTGCACTAAGATGGATGGGTACATAAATGTTTATGCTATTGCTTTCTTCATAGCACATGAATATACCCTCGCATGTGCGTAAAAATAGGGTGGTGCTTAACTTTTGCACAGGTGTATAGATGAAATAGGTTGACACGTAATAAGCATAATGAGTATTAATACCTCTGGAAAAGTCCGTCATGTGTACCAAATGTATGTCTTTGATGAATTTACATTTAATACACATTCTGTTGAATATTCTGTAACTGTTTGGCTTAAAGCTGTTAATTCCCCCAGTCAAACTAGTTTCAAAATTGGCAACGCTTATCTGCATAGTTACCTTGAAATTTGGATTCTAAGAATTCAGGGTTCATTGTATATAAATCGATCCCAATACGCACAAAGCCTGAGAGGAGCGTAGCTAGAAATGGATACCTCTATTAGCCCCGTGTGTGTCAACTTAACCCTTTAATGGTCAAACTGACTAAAACAACAACTTTGCAATGGTCTTCAGACATGGCTATTTGAAAGACCTAGAGTAGAGCGTTTTTAAATATTTACCACTAGAATAACCGAGCCAGTCATTCTAGTGGTAAATTCTCAAATATATTCCTCTCTCGGCCTGCAGATAGACACTGGCTAAGTAAAAAACTTTAATTTTCTATACCATTACATCTTTAATGGTCAAGTCGGCAAAAGAAAACCTCAGTGGTAAATTTACAAAACTGGTCTAAAATTAAAATATCTTGAAAAATATTAACCATCAAAATGTATAATTGATATATCGAGTAGTATTTGGAGCGCGTTAAGGCGCTACTGATACAAGAGGGATTAAAATGTATTCAAACAAGTATCCGGAATAAATTGTAATAAATCACAGAAGGTTATGTTATTAAAAAAATGAAAACCCTGTTTATTAGTACAATATTTAACACGATCTATGAAATGTTCTGTTGAAGATTCTGAACATACTTGGATCGGAAGACATCGATGCCTTAGGCAGCAGTGTTTTCCAAACCAATGGACCTTTCCATTTTTAGCTATGCCCCGCCCATCACTAGCTAAGCTCCACACACACCTCGCCGTGTTGGGATTGATCGATCACGGAATGCCCTAGCTATCAATTTCCTGAAAACTATACAGGGAAGCTGTTGAATATTTTGTAACTAATTAGACTGGGTGCTGTTGCTGCCTATGGGAGCAACAGCGCCCAGTCAAATTAGTTTCAAAATATTCAACAAAATATTTATTAAATAGTGAAAGCAAACAATGTGTACAACAACGTATAGACCGTCTTCAAATATGCGTTCGTGACGTACTTATCGACGTCATTCATGACGTCATTCATTATGATGTCATTCTACACATCACGTAGTTCATTATGACGTCATATGATGGGTGGGTACTCTTGAAAGGTGAATTATGTTCAACGTATTCAAGAGTACGTTTTATTTTGTTTTTGGAAACCTTTTAAGTGGTTTCTTATCTGTACGTTGGTGCATTTGTCGTGCCGTGTATGCGTGATAGGCATAGAATCCGTGGCATAGAATCTCATAAATCTCTTATATTCTCTTTTATTATTTGTATTCTCTCCTATTGTACAGGAAGAATCTTCATATTTCACAGTTAGAGCGTATTGTGTTGATTCAACTTAAATTTGGCATACCAACATTCCGACGCCGACAACGGCAAATAGTAGACATGGCTGAACACAACAAACCAGTCCTGTTCAAAGCCATGCCAGGGCACCGCTCATCTGATGAGAACGCAACAGCTTATGTGTTTGTTCAGGAACAGAACACCTACATGTACGATCCTCGATATCAAGGTTATGTGGAGTATATGCATCAGCTAGAAGCTTTACCTGTAGAACTGATCAAGGCGGTGACGCTATTCGTCTATGGCATTGGCATGATTTCCAATCCTCTTCTGATTACATATTTGATTAAATATAAACGCTACCGATCACCGACCTTTACACTTATTTTATCCCTGGCGTGCAGCGATCTTTTGACGTGTTTTGGTGCCATATTGATTACCATTTTCGGACTTCACGAGCTAAATGGTCCACTGTGGTTATGCAAGGTTCTCATATTTATTGTATGCTGGGGGTATAACACGAGTACGCTTCACTTGGTGCTTTTCTCAATATTGAGGTAAGTTCTACATGGCTTGTAATATTCCTTCCACAACTACAGTAAGGCGCAAAAATCAGATAAAATGTTACCAAGACAAAAAAAACTAAAATTGTTAGTTGCTACAATTTTGAATACGGTGTAAGTATTGTTCTGTTGAATATGGTGACCCGAATGTGTTTGGAGGCCAGTGCTGCGTTAGGCAACACTATCTTCCAACCATTATCAAATTATGAACAAAAATATTTAACAGTCCGTTTTATATTGGCTTGGGCACATTTTGCATTATTTCTGAGCTCTACTGTAGTTAGTGTTAGACATAGCATTGCCGATGGCATGAGTTTAACTTTTGGCAACTGTACGCCCGTCCTGCAATTCGCAGTAACTAAGGCCTCGTTCTCACTAGAGAGTTAATCAGGAATAACGCCATGCATCAGTAAGTTGTTATTCCTGATTAAGTCTCTAGCGAGAACACGGTCTAATTCTGAAATGGATACAGCAATTGCATGATTAAGCGTATGGCTAGTTTGTAATAAAGACCGATAGAACCAGCTGGAACATGAATAAGGTCTACCGACGATCGAATTAACCTCAAGCGTATTTAGTGCATTATGCGCGCCCATATGCACTCAATTTCTTGCACGCACATGCGCGCTCAATTACCCACAGTGCTGATTTTAGAAATATGATAAATATAAGGCAACTCTTTATTCCGGTACGGTCCACTTTTAGCCATGCCCCGCCCATCTCTATCTAAGCTCCACCCACACCTCGTCCGTGTTGAGATCGATCGATCTCTGAACTCCCTGACTAGCAATTTCCAGAAAACTATACAGGTGAGTTGTTAAACATGTTGAAACTAATTTGACTGGGCGCTGTTTCTCCCTATAGCAGCAACAGCGCCCAGTCAAATTAGTTTCAAAATATTCAGCAGTATGTTTATTAAATAGCAAAAACTTACAATTCGTGCAACGTGTCGGACTATTAAACAGGAAAGACGGGCTTAATCGAATCATTCATGACGTCATGAACGTGACGTCAGCATACGAGTAGCGTAATGTCATATGTTTGAGTGTGGAAATGGATTCATGATTTGTGTAAGTTTCCTTGGGTTGAATACAAGATGAGATCAAGAGAAATTGCACGTGCGCTAGGCAGGACCAAGTCAGTGAATGTATGTGATGTGTGATTGTGTAAGTTATGTTCCCATTTAGTGTTTTATAAAACATATAAATGTCTGTGTATTTTTCAGGTTCTATCAGCTGCTGTTTCCATTAAAAGCTCGGACTACAGCGACACCGCGATTGGTGGCAAAGTGTTGCATTCTGTGCTGGGGCTTTGTAGCGCTCACGGCGTCATTTATTCAGACTTACTTTAGAGCAGCCGTGTTTCAATATAAAGGCAAACTTCTAAAAATATGCACAACGTTTCCAAGTGACTATCAACTTTTTGCAGAAACATTTTATGAGCTCATTCCAACTGTCCTTATCGCCATGTTCCATTTGGCAAAGTACTGCTGTCTGCGTAAAGGGTCAGGAATGAAAGTTACTGAACACGAAAACGAACAACAACAACGCGTATCTACTACAGATACCCGCGCCTTAGTCATCGTTATTGTTGTCTATTGCGTTACTGCCTGGCCACAGCTCATCCACTTCTACATACATTATGTATTCCATATCCCTGTTCAGCCAATCCACACGTTACTGGTTACTGTTTGCATAGCAATGGAGTTCGGAAATTCAGCCATCAACCCATTCATTTATGTGTTCTGCGCTGGATCGATCAGACGTGACGTCATTAGTATGCTTCGGTGTCGGAAGCATAAATAATGGACTTTTTTCTAAGTCACGCCCAGAGCCGGGTTAAGGCAAGTGGCAACGGGGCTGCAACACCCGGGGGGGGGGGGGGGGGGGGGGGGGGTGGGCCCAAAGTACGGAGCCCACAAATCAAAAACAATTATCCCATTTCTTTTCATTTGAACCTGTAACCCCTGTATCTCGTTTTCAAAGTCATGATATATGTAATCTGCTGGAATAATTTGAAACCACGTTGACTGGAAGCTGGTGCTGCAGTAGTAGTAGTAGTAGTAGTAGTAGTAGTAGTAGTAGTAGTAGTAGTAGTAGTAGTAGTAGTGGTGGTGGTGGTGGTGGTGGTGGTGGTAGAGGTAGCGGTAGCGGTAGTAGTAGCAGTGACAGAAGCAGCAGCCATTCCCTCCTTGACTATTAACCATGTATCCCAAATATGCTTAATCCGGCTCTGGTCACGCAAATGCAAGTGTAATGGAGGGATGTGATCTGTCACGGAAGTGGGCATAGCTCTGATAGAAACCTTCTGAGTGACAGATATGTCTTTGGTGAAATGACAATGTTCATAAACATTGGGTTGATATTCTGAAATCAGTCAAATTCGTTTCAAAACATTCACCCGTGTAGCCGCATACTTACCTTGAAATTAAGACTCTGGGTATTCAACGTTCAAACTATTAATATAGACTGAAATGAACGTGCAAATTGAGCGGCTATTATCTGAAAATGAGCGGTGCAAATTCATGAACTTGATCCGTCTATTTGATCAGCAGAACGTACGTATGGTCCATAGCACCAGGAAAGTAAATTCAAGCGGCGTAATAACCTTCTCCTTTCACTGGCAAGGCTTTTCATGATGTTTGTAGATATTTTTTCTATTTCGCATCCATTTCAACACCTTTTTGGCCACGCCACCAGAAAATGGGCTTTACCGTGGTCTTATGGAATGTTAATTGGCATGCGATCCAATTTTTAAAATATTACCGCTGTAATGACTGCCTCGATAATTGAACTAGTCATTCCAGTGGTAAAGTGTTAAAAATACCTCAATTGACACTCACTTGAAAAATATATTACAATTTTGGAGTGATTTTTATCCATTAACGTGTTACAAGCTTCTATAGTATTACGGTATATACCATTAGCATACTGGACCGGGAATAAACGTATCGTGAAAATATATTTTTCCAAATTTAAGTTTTCACGTAAATTCTCTAAACCCAAGAACTTGTAAGGGCCTTGAAAAACAAATTCAGAATTTAAACTCTTTAAACCATTTCAAGATTCGTTATGAAGGAGGCGAGTCGAGTGGGTGTTCTGCTTGATGTAGTTCTTTATTGATACTCCATTGCCCACAGAGCATACACCATGCTCTTATGACGAACAACTTGGCATATCCTACAAAGGACCGGACTCTGACATACCTTTGACACTTGGCATCGCAGAACTGGGTCCTCACCAGCAGAGTGGACCACCAGAAACTCTTTGTGATATGGTGCACACCCTCCGTCGGAGCAATGGCATCATGAATGATGAAGATAAGTTCGCCACGAACGCTTAAATGATGACGGACTAAGCGTTATTGTACGAATTGTATGTCTTTACCATTTAATAAACATTTTGTTGAATATAATGAGACTAATTGGACTGAGCGCTGTTGCTGACATAGGCAACAACACCCAGTGGAAGTAATTTCAAAACATTCAACAGCTTAGCTGTATAGTTTTCTGGAAATTGTTAGTCATGGAGTGGAGGGATCGATTTATCGCAACACGATGTATGTGTGGGTGGAGATTTGCTAAAGATGGGTCGGGCATAGATAAACCTAGAAAGATCCATTGCTGAAAGCATTTGGAATGGAGTGTTGCACTGTATGGCGCAGGAAATGCAAATTTAGATGAGAAACGATTTCATGCTTTTGAAATGCGGGTGTGTCATCGTATGTTAAGCATCAATTAGGTACAACCGCAAAATAAATGCTTGGGCCAGAAAACAGTTTAAATTTTGCTTAAGAGAAAGAATCCTCTGGTCGCAGCATTACAATGCCGAAAGCTAGCGAGACATCATGACTGGACGCGTTAACCATAAAGCCCCATGATTGAGAGCGAAGTTGACTGAAGGTGTAAACCAGGGAGGTGGCGTACAGCCTGGATTTATGATATTCGGAGATAGACAAATAACGGATTATCCGAAGCTAGGAGAACCGCGTGGACAGGAATATGCCAATGGTCCAACAAAGCAATAGAGAAATAGGTGTTGATGATAGCTGTATGTGCAAGTGCATCTCGTGGCGATCCGTGTAATGGAAGGTTCTGATTTGTCTCTCACACATCCGATGTTATATTAAAAATATGTCACTTGTTTGCTGATGTCACAGTCACAATGATGTACGTCTGTCGAGAAGTCAGAAACTCTGTCAGGAATGTGTATGAATTATGAACACATTGTCTATGTCCACCTGTTCATTGCCTCCGTAATGTTTCTTACTGTTGCTAATACGTGTGTAATTCTTCAAGTGCTATGTTTAATGGGACCATCTGTATATTCTTTAATCACAGGATTGTTTCTCCCATTTCCCACGTACACATGTACGCGTTCGCTACACGATCGTGACGAAGCCGGCCAAAACCACCACGTGCAGCGGTCTTGAGGAATGTGCATTTGCAGACCAAAAAGGAGAGTATTTAAACAAAATTTACCACTGGAATGACTGGCTCGATAACCGAACCCATCATTTCAGTGGTACATTTTCAGACTTACTCATCTCTTGGCAATGAAATGGACATTCATTTAGCGAATAATTGGATTCTCCGACCAAAATATTCATTGAAGGGTTAAGCTTACATTTGCTTGGTCATGTTAGCTTTTCAGTGTTTCTTCCTTGGTAGGAAAGTCACATACTCCTGATCGCGCAGTGCCATCTGGTCTACCTCTCGCCACACAACCTATAACCCAGATCATTCATCTAATAAGAAAATCCCAACACGTATTACTTATTGTAACGCTTGTGAGTCATGTTGAATATTAGGACGCGTTCACACTAGAGAGTCATCTGGAGTAAAGCCATTCTTCAGTATGGTGTTACTCCGGATTAGCTTTCTAGTGTTGGCACGGCTTTATTCCCCTTACACAATATTGTATAATGTGCAGTCTCAGGGTTGTATCCAGTGTCCGTGATCAGTGCGTTTTGTCGCTTTTCTAATTGCAAGGAATACACATACACAAGACATTGTGCTTATATTTCCCAATCATATTTATATTTATAATCAGTATCTAACTGTTCAATAAGCAAGTACATACACGGTACCACATCGCATCTCAAATCGGAACGACCAAGACCATTGTCAGTATACGTTCAGCATGGAGAGGTTTCCAGTTTACAGCTCGGTAAATTATGTCTTAAGACCGAATCTGTTCTCTTTGGTATGCTAAGTTTACAAATGTTTAGCTTTATAATTAATTCAGTTTAAGGTCATTTCACTGTATATGACTACACGGCGAAGAACAGTGTCAGTTAAACACTGTATTCAATAGTGCTCTTCCATGTTTACATATCATATTCATTTTATTTTTATCCATTATTATCACTTCACTTACTCAATTCAGCGAATCAGACATTTTCATTCATATTTTCCGTTAACCATTGGCATGTTTATACACGCTCACTTCTGTCCCAGTCACTACCAGCTGGGGCGATATCAAACGTACCGTGAACACACACATCTCCTTTATTCTTGTACTGAATACGAACAAATTTCTACAGCAGCAAAAGGCTATCTTTTGATTTCATCCAAACCCGTCCTTAATTGGTGGGTGCTCGAGACAGGCTAGAAAATAATGTGATAATTGTTCTAAATGACTGGCTGTACTGTGTACACTTACGACCGACCCATTATAACCAATCATATCAATATTATAATAATAATAATAATAATAATAATAATAATAATAATAATAATAATAATAATAATAATAATAATAATAATAATGATGATGATGATGATGATGTGACATTCTAGATGGATTGCTTTAAACCACTCATACTCTCGCCCATAACTGTATTATTGCCCAATTTCTGCATTTTCGGTCAAACGAATGTTGGTTTCTCTGGGAGATCGTGGTTATAAGCAGTACGTAATGAATGATTTGTGTCAAAAGGAAAGAACGCTTACAAACGCGAGGTCAAATGTTCATCGGATAGATAAAACAGGTAATATGCAATTGAACCATTTGTTTTCATATATATTTTTTACAGAAAACTTCACAATAAATTACGTACCCGATGGGTTTACCTGTAATCCGTGACAAAGATATTTATTTGATAGTTACGGCTATTATTGTAAAGGCATTGATCTCGCCAATTGATTTGTATAGGTATTGTTTCTTCAAGAATCATTTGGCTAAAGACCAGCTCATATTACACCACATACATAAGTGTTTATCTATATTCCGTGACGTCACATTTGAAATTATCTGACATCCACCCTATTGATCAACAGATGAATGCTTAGCTTTTTATAGCTTTACTAACTCAGTTCAGTGAATCAGACATTTTCATTCCTATTTTCTGTTAACCATTGAATCTAATCTATCATTCAAGTGTATGACGCCATAATGAATTAAGTCACAATCAAAATTGTTGATGAATGATGTAACTAAGTCTGTCATGAAGTTTTAAATCTACTTCAGTTGTACAAATTGTATGTCTTTTCTATTTAATAAACATTCTGTTGAGTATTTTGAAAATAAGTTGACTGGACAGCAACAGCCACAAGTTAAATTAGTTTTAAAATAATCAACAAATTAGCTGATTTATCATGAAATTGCATGATTCAAAGTATATAGTATACATCGATCCCAACACGCGCAAAGCATTGGCGGAGCTGAGCTAAACATGGGTGGAACATAGCTCAATGTGGAGTAATCAATTAATTAGAATGGCATGAGTTTGTTGCAATAAAATATTGGTGTCACACTTTGCAAACGTATAGGGCTCCTGATAATTTTAAGATGGTTGCCTCATTGGTGTTAGACATTATCTGTTTGCGGTTATTCATCGATTACTAATACCAAGATTGCGTACTACATCTAAACAATCATTTTTAGCATCCCACATGGGATTTTAACAGTTCCGCGATATGCTGTAATATGGTACTAGAAGAATAAAAATATGGAATGCTACTTCGGAACGCGAAGAATGTGCACACGAAGAGATTACTGAAAGTTGTTGTGCTAACATTTTAGCTGCAATAACCATTCCATAATGGCAAATGTAGAAATATGTTCAGGACAGATGCACCCTCACAAGGCTTATATCAAGCATACATTACGGGCCATTTGAGAGCATGATTTTTCGAATTGCTATGTGGATCAGATTTTGATATGCATAAATCTGTATAAGACAATATTGCAGACGGACCAAGTATCGCGTACAGTCGCCATGCAGCTATGGACATTACATAGATTAAAATTTAGATTTATCATGAGCGGCAATATGAGTATAAGAACACTATAGTATAGGCTTGAATAGCTTATGTCTATATGGGCAATATCTCTGGAGATGCCTACACGATCTGACATCAGACATAAACATCTAGATACGATTCTTCCACACAATTCGCATTACCGTTACTTGATTCACATAGAATTGAAAACGCATAACATGTCTTTTGTTTGTAATATGCAACAAATACCGTCCAAATGTTTACTGTGCAAAGGTAGGTGAATTTAGAATGTAATCGTATGTCTTCTATATGTTTTATTGATGTGGACATTGATTGTGTGCACGCAGACAATGAACCTTTCCATGTTTAGCTATGCCCCGCCCATCACTAGCTAAGCTCCACCCACACCTCGCCGTGTTGGGATTGATCGATCACCAAGTGCCTTAGCTATCAATTTCCTGAAAACTATACAGGGAAGCTATTGAATATTTTGCAGCTAGTTTGACTGGGTGCTGTTGCTGCCTATGGCAGCAACAGCGCCCAGTCAAAATAGTTTCAAAATATTCAACAGAATATTTATTATATAGTAAAAGCAAACAATTTGTACAACAACGCATAGACCGTCTTCAAATATGCGTTCGTGACGTACTTATCGACGTCATTCATGACGTCATTCATTATGATGTCATTGTACACATCACGCTGTTCATTATGACGTCATATGATGGGTGGGTACTCTGGAAAGGTGAATTCTTGGAGCAGGAACGCGGAATTACGAAAAATATGAGCTTTCCAAACCATTAAGTAAATCAACGAAGTTAAGAGTTATTTTACATTTCCTGTTCCAGTATCCAAGATAAACTGTGTCAAAATCCATGTTAGCGACGTCTATGTATAGCTATAGATGGTAAATTGATCTACTCGTGTGGGGTCTCAAATAGGCCTATTATAGTTGTTTATGCCCAATATATAACGTCAGATGGGTCCCCAATGACATATTATTTGGTGCTTATACTCAATATATGACATTAGGAAAAAAATTAAGGTATTCCTATTGTCAAGATTTTCCGTTTATATAATTGATGCTGCCCGCTGGACAGATTGAATTCATTAATTGAATTTTATTCGGCATATTGCTGCAGGAAGATACTGTATGAATGTTTTGAGTTTGAAATGCTACTTAGGTGAATGCCCAACTGATTTTTCCAAATATATATGCAAAGGCGTTAACTAACACACATCAAAATATTGATACCAGCTATTTAAACAGTATATCTGAAGGCGGCAGTATTTCATTAAAAAAGATTCAGGCATTCAGATCACATATTAATTATATGTACAATTGCAATTTCTTAAAATTAGTCTTATCCGTGCCAGTATAAAAAATGGGTTATCAATACAGTTGGCGAGCATAGCTAATTAGATTGGCGATTGCAATAGCATTCCAATAACTCACTGTATGTGACGCCTCACCAGATACCGGTAAATACACCTGTATTCTCACAGTGTTACTTGCCAGTTGCACTTTTGGTTGGAAGTGTGGTGTCCTTATGCCTCAAATTCCTAACTGTGCTCTTTTGTTATATCTCTAATCCATTCATTAACCTGGAGATGTTTATACCATGTGCGCGTGCCCTAATGCAAATGAATGACATTCATGTGATATTTTAATTCCTAATTACTCTGAATGGCAGTTGAACAGACGCAAATGATTAATATAGGTTTGGTTTACATTCAAACGATACAGTCTTCATTTTCTTGTTTCTTGTATACTACTGTGATATTAATGTATGAATCTATATAATTCAATTCCCTAAATCTGCATAACCCTATTACGGGCGAATTACTAGCTTGAAATTTATATTGCAGGCATACTTGTGTTCGATTTATAATTGCATAACTGCAAACTGCTGTTGTTTGAAGCCCTGAATCCAACGATCGCTTTCAGAATCGATATCAGTGCCCTTACAGCATTATTTCAGTGGCATAAGTGTAGCTTACGCTAATCCAAGGGTATCGTGGTTCGGTCTATTGAAGGTTTAATATTTACTATGCATACCACCATTCGTTTTATAATTTGCTTATGGAGGAGCGGGTTATAAATAGCTGCCAAAATGGTTGCTCAGTCTAGATTCTCATATATGAACTGATACATATTGCATAAACCAAACCAAGACTGTGTTGATATTCGGACAATGTTAGCTCTACAGTGTCTGCCATCCATAAACTTATTTATGATTGTGTAGGACACAAATTTGGAACTTGTTCTATAATAAATAAGTTATGATTTATTTACATTTCGTTTGAATTATAAATCTATTGATGCTATGCAGGCCCAATGTTCCTTGGTGCGTGCGCATGTAACCGTATGAATGCGTGTGCTTGAACATGCGTACACGCGAGCGTAAATATAATGCGAGCACATATTTGTACACATATGCGTGTGGGTGCATGTGTGCGCTTGGCAGAGCATCCGAGCATGCGTGCATGCGTACATGCATACATGCATACATGTATACATGCATACATGCATACATGCGTGTGCCTATGCGTAGATGTATCCATACGTGTGTGCGTGCATATGTGCGTGTGTCAGTGCATGCGTCCATGTGTGCATGTGTAGCAGATGGTTTTTCCATTCACCACACGATGATACATGCTTGGCTTAAAAATCCCGCGTACATACAAACCGCCACTGTCCACCAACCTTCGAGTGACAGACCTACAGCCATCCATATGATGTCATGAGATAAATACGCACGATTAATTTCATTATCGGATGCCATCATATGTTATATCATTCTAGATCCGGTCTGTGTTTCACAGCGCTGTGTCTATTGCCTATTTTGTTCCATATATGCCTGCTAAGTGGCACCAATAGTAATATAGCTTGTGCGATAGACAGGGAATCGGATTGGTTTACCGCAGTCACAGGGGTTTGACTGAGAGGGGCGCGGAGAAGCCAGCCCCGGCTCTTTAAACCCACAGGACTTCTCTAAACCAATCAGATTTTCCACCTATCGTGCCATCTATATTAATAATCATAACGAATTTCTCATGCAGTCACATGATACCATCACTAAACTCATCAACTCTACCTTTGGGCAACACCTCCCGATAAATAATGTAGGCGAGGCACACTCATGCGCCATCATACCGCCAAGAAAGCAAAGGTCGTCGCTGCAACCCAATGCCAATCGTGCTCTTGAACAGGTTTAGAAAAATTATGTCAACTGTGTCTGAACTGAAGATAGACGGTTATGAAGCAGTTTTGTACAATGTGCAAACAGACATTGGCAGAGGTATTGTTATCTACATCAAAAGGGGATTGCAGGCGAAAAGGACAGTGGTTAACATAGACTTCGTCGAGTCAGCATGGTTAACAATAAGACTAGGAGAACGAGAAGAACTATTGGTGGAGTGTGTATATAGAAGTCCGAGCAGTGACAGAGATAGAGAGCTGAGAAAGGTTATAAATAGCGCCACGAGTATGAGGAAATCCCATTTACTAATAATGGGTGACTTCAATTACTCACGCATTGACTGGAACATGTGGAATGCACCATGTAAGAGCATTGGCAGTAATGAGTACATTTTATTGAAACCGTGAGGGATAACTTCTTATATCAGCGTATCACAGAGCCAACAAGAGGTAGAGCGACAAGAGGTAGAGCGACAGATGAAACACACGTGCTAGATCTCATAACGTGAAGAGGGAATTAGACCTTGACTGAGAGCAGAAGCTAAATGTGGACAGTAAAGACGTAGAGCAACAATGGCAGAAGACATTACGGGAAGCTGAAGAGAAGTATATACCAAATAAGATTGTCAGCCCCCTCTCACAATCAAAGAAAGGTGGGACCCATCACGACAGAGAAATTTTACGAGCAATAAGAAAGAAGCTGAGATGTTGGCAGAGGTATATAGAGACAAGAGATCAATCAAAATACAGAGAGTATACTAGACAGGGGAACAAGGTGAGGGCGATGACCAGAAAAACAGCAGAGAGACATGGAAATGGAGATTGCCAGAGAGGCCAAAAGCAATCCAAACCGCTTTTGTAAATACATCAAGAGCAAGATGAAGACCACAAAAAACCTTGCAGGCCTGATTATGCCTGGTCTTGATGAGACAGAGGTTGTAACAGAAACAGATGAAGGCAAAGCCAAAGTACTCTCAGCGGGTTTTTTCAAGTATATTTTAGGAGAGAACCACAGACCGATATCCCAGACATACATGCTAAATCATATGAAGCACCATTAGAGGAGATTCCAGTCACCATAGAAATAGTGAGGAAGAAACTGTCCAAGGCCAAAATTGATAAATAGCCTGGGCCAGATGAAATACATCCGAGACTGCTGAAAGAGATAAGCAACGTTACATGTAAGCCTGTAGCAATAATATTCAACACAGCGATAGATACTGGGAAGATACTGGAAGATTGGAAGACAGCAAATATTACTGCAATATTTAAAAAAGGCAACCAGAGACTTGCGAGCAATTATAGACCAGGCAGCCTCACGTGCATACTTTGTAAGTTGCTTGAAACCATAGTCAGAGACCAAATCATAAGCTACATGAAGACAAACTTCATAATCAGCAGTAAGCAGTTTGGTTTCATAAGTGGAAGATCGACATCGCTACAATTATTAAAGGTGATGGACACATAGACGGACCAACTTGATACGAGCAGCAATATCGATGTTGTATACCTTGACTTCATGAAGACGTTTGATACGGTGCCTTATAAGAGACGGCTGCAAAAGCTTAAGGGGTTCGGTATAACTGGCAAGGTTCATGAATGGATCACAGCATTCCTGTCTGAGCGCAAACAAAGGGTTATAGTAAATGCCACAGCTTCAGAGTGGATGAGTGTCTTAAGTGGGATTCTGCAGGGTAGTGTGTTGGGACCTGTACTGTTTGCATTGTTTATCAACGATCTACCGGAATCTCTCACCTCTGATGCATATATGTATACTCATGATACGAATCTCTGCCGACAAATTAGGAATGAAGATGATCAGCGAGTGCTGCAGCCAGACTTATACAAGCTTCAGGACTGGTCAGACGAATGGCTATTAAGGTAAGTGCAAGATTATGACAGGGGGCAGACAGCATGAAGATGCAGAGTGAGAATATGTTATGAGAGTCGGCCCTGGTGAGATGGCAGAACACAAGCTGGGAAGAGTGACCAACGAGACGGACCTGGGTGTTAACATCGACAGCAGGCTAACCGTTGAGCAGCATGTGAATGAAAAGATTAACAAGGCAACACAAATTATGGGGATGCTCCGACGAACGTGTATCTACCTAGCCTCAGATAGCTTCAACTGGCTGTACAAGGAACTTGTGAGACCACATCTCGAGTATGCGACGGCAGTATGGCACCCGTTGAGGAAAAAAGACGTAGTCAGCATTGAACATGTCCAGAGAAGATTGACTAAACTAATCTAGGGTTTAAGGACATGAGCTACGAGGAGAGATTAAAAAAACTGAAGCTACCATCGTGGACGTTCCGCAGGCTCAGAGGCGATATGATCGAGATGTATAAAATGTTAACAGGTGTGTATGATCATGAGGTGTGCCCGTACATACCAGTCAGGGAGTCCAGTGCCACCAGGGGACACAACCTTAAGATCGTCAAGAAGAGAGCAAAGACCCGACTCAGACAGAACAGCTTCTGCATTCGGGTCGCTGAACCATGTAACTGTCTGCATGAGGAAGTTTTAAAACCATAGCATTTCGTCCAGAACCAACATATGGTATTATACGGTATACAGTGTCATTATCTCATCTCAGAGATAGCATTGGTAAATTTATAGAATACTGGCAGCGTAGCTAAAATATTGCAGAGTGACGTTATTAGCCGCAGTTCTCGATGATTGCATATGATAGCTTTAATCGCTACCATTAAGGAAATTTCACATCCCCGCTTGTTCTGCCTCACTGCTTAGCTCATATACAATGCTATTGCCATGATCAGCTTTGCCTCGGCTGGTGATTAGTACTATCTGATATAATGTATACATAGTTGCATCTTATATGTATATAGATATCTGTTTGGGTTTTCGAATGTGGTTGGCTCACAATCGGTTCAGTTCAATGTTCATATCCTGCTTCTGCACATTGCTATCTGGTTATCGAAGGATAGATCCTCTCATTTACTAATACAGGCATCAGCTTGCACAGAAGAATAAGTGGGTACCGGTGTAGCAAGATTTCCGTAGAATTAAAATGTTCCACCTATTTTCTCTTTGTCACATTGACCGTGACCATTGAGCTTGTGACCTCTATGCCATGCTGCTTCTTCCTAACATTATAGGTAGCCAGATATCCAAGTTTAGTTTAGTTCCAATAAGATTAACCAGCCAATCCTGTAATATATATATATGTAAAAGGAATTAACATTGGAAAAGCAGACGTCAAATTACACGGTGACCTTGAACTTTGACCTAGAGACCTCACTATCGTCGTGTTGGCTCCATATAGTATAGGCCACATGTGTCCAGGTTTGATTTCATTAGGATTAAGCAATCCTAAAATATAGGCAAATATGATTTGTTCGATACAAAACCTAACATTGATGCCATCGTCGTCGCCATTTCAGTAGTCACCACCGTTTGTAGTCTTCATTGTCGGAAAGGCGATACCTGTCTCCATATATATTTATCAGTCGAGATAAATAACTGAGTGAGTTTGACGTAATGGCATAATATACTGAAGATAAAACCAGCCTAGATGTGGCCTCAATGGAACATAGAGATTAGGGAATCGATATTGGTATAGAAAAAACAATAACAGCAGACAGGTGGTGATATAGACACCGTTTTGATTGGTCGAGAGTTTTGTAACACCATTTCATTTGTATATATACGCCACCATCATTTACCGATGATGCTAATATACAACTTGGACGCCGTCACAAAGCTATCGACTAATTAAAATGATGTGTATACCACCACTGATATTTTTTTGTCAAAAACGTTTGAAAGGTACGTGGCCTCCATCATTTGCATCACTAGGTCAGCTGATGCTAGCGTCCAATCGAAATAGTGTCTATACTTTGGTGGGAGATCTGATTGACAGGTATTTAATCGGCATCATCACCACCAACTTCTCTGAATAGCGTAGCTGTAGCTGTCGGTCGTGACAGAATCTGAAAATGATTTACAGATAATAGTATGAGCAATTATATGAAGGCTTAGGTGTCTCGAGGCATTGAAGAAAAAGTGACCCATCAGGTAAAAAAGGTCGAGGAATGAGGAACTCAACTTCCCCGTCACCACCCACATGCCAAACCCCACCCCCACCCCTTTGAGAGCGGTAGTGACACCTAATAAAGCAATTCCTACTTTGCTGAAACATGTGCTGATAAACGGCATCTCTATGCAGAGATCATATACATGTAATAGATATAAAATCTTCATAAGAACAAATTGCACTTTAACATTGACATTTAGAATAACACGTTGAAGCTTCCTGGGTATGTCCCTGGCGCCAATCTAGCTAATATACTAAAAGTCGAAAAGATCATGTTGCAGCTTTACTCATAATCCTGGGAAAATGGAAGACCATGTTGATTTGGTATACTATTTGACTTAAGTCCACTATCGAACTAATCGTCTTAATGGGTTAATTTCTTTTGTAAAATATTTGCATTTGTGTTCTGTTTGAATCCATATACATTCATTTCTAGGTGTTGATTTACACGTAATCATGTATAAAAATGGCGACTATGTTTGATTTTGGCATACCATTTTTCAATCCTTATATCTGGTGAACCGATGGGCATGCGAATCTCACCTCTGACTATTGCCTGTAAATGTCAGCTTCTTATTCTAAATGTCTAGGTAAAATACAATTGTATGCTACAGTAGCCTCTGTCAGATGGGGATGTTTCAAGCAAAAGTGGACAATGCTGCTTTATATTAAGGGTATTTATTTCAATTTCATTCAGCAGGTGGTGCCACATGCAACACATAGTTGAACATTGTTAAATACATGGCAGTTGCTATACTAAGGCAACTTTCGGGGCGCTCGATAGTGCTTATTTAAAATGGGTCATCTTACATCTAGATTTGGTTCATGCAGATGCCAACGTGTTGGAGACTGTGTCAATCAGTGTTGCATTTATGGGATCACATGGTCTCGCAAAATATGACAGTGTATATCTACACATATGTGCAGGGAACATACGAATGGTTTCTTTGGAACCAGGAATGACTTGTCGACTAGGTGCTAGGTGGATGAGTGGCTCATGGCTACAAGTCGTTACACTCCCAGCCTGGAGCAGGTTTATGAACAAAGTAATCTTACAACATGCCTCATCTACACGCGACACTCGAAACAAAAACCCAAGGTCAACCATCTTCTCCCAAAACTAAATAAGAGCAAGGGCACCCATGCACTATGCATGAACACAATTGAGCAGATGGCCATAGTTGACATCAACTGTAAAGCAAATTAAGCGCTAACTGAAGTCCTAAAATTTATGGAGACGTGAGCTGCTAAAAACAGCAGTGTAGACAGGAATACCAACCAGAGGGAATCCTACATGGATGATTCACAAGGGTTTTTTCCATATCACACAAACATCATTAAATATCAAGATTATATGGGCAAATACAGGGAGCATAATTTATAAGGTGTTGAAGATATGTCCATTTATTATTTAAAAAGAACTTGATGAATGGTATAAGACGTTGAAGGATAGAATCTTTAATTTCGATGAACAGATGTGAGAATATTGTAGTGCAGATGCCATAGTCTTAGACCAGTATGTGCTTATGATCAAGAATAAGTTTTCGATGAAAGTGTGGAGCTGGGAGCTGTCTTTGCTTGTTAATCCTGTCAACCATCCATATGCTTATCAGACAGACTTTGCGGTTACGATATCTGGAAGGGAGAGGTCCTAGCTAAGTTGATAGATCTTGTGCCCAAAACCCGTTGTATTATTATTACTATAAAGTATGTTTTAAAAAAGAAATGTCTTGAATGACTTAAGCTTCATGCAGTCATACCATTGGGACTTAACACTGCTGGACATTTCTCTGTTCAAGCATGCAGATAACTGGATTTTGAATCCAAGCAGCGAAGCATACTCATTCAGCGTGCATTACATGTTCAAGAGAAGGAAATCATTGGAAAATCTGTTGATGAATATTCATGAGCTTGAATTTCTCGGATGCATATGTCATGCTTGCAGGCGATGCTTCTCAGGAATATGTGACCTGAGAATGATAATGGTGACTTGTGAGAAGCGAAGGTTAGTGTTAGTTAGAGGAATGTTATAGTAAAACTTTCTGCCGTACACGTGCACCGTAAAAAGTGCATTGCATTTTGGCGTGTGCGTCTAAACAATGTACCTTTCCATTTTTAGCTATGCCCCGCCCATCACTAGCTAAGTTCCACCCACACCTCGCCTTGTTGGGATTGATCGATCCCCAACTGCCCTAGTTATCAATTTCCTGAAAACTATACAGGGAAGCTGTTGAATATTTTGTAACTGATTTGACTGGGTGCTGTTGCTGCCTATGGCAGCAACAACGCCCAGTCGAATTAGTTTCAAAACATTCAACAGAATATTTATTAAATTGTAAAAGCAAACAATTTGTACAACAACGCGTAGACCGTCTTCAAATATGCGTTCGTGACATACTTATCGACGTCATTCATGACGTCATTCATTATGATGTCATTGTACACATCACGCAGTTCATTATGACGTCATATGACTGGTGGGTACTCTGGAAAGGTGAATTCTCGCAAAGGTATGCTCGTGTACGAATATGTGAATATAGACTTGTTTGTTCTAACATTATCAAGGCAAGAGACAGGTTATATGGAGGCAAATGTAATGCTTGTAAGGTTTATCAGAAGCCCTCTTCTGCCGACGATCTTGCATTTATGGACTATGTATCCTTTTCCTGCCAGTCTGTACAATTTTTTACTAACTGTAGGAGTGCTAGAGGTGAGTACAAGTTAAGATGAATTCGAGAACCACTTTGGATTAATCAAGTGTATAATTCTTCCACACGCTAACCTCTGTCTGCCTTGTTTACTATTCAGATTCACTTGGATATTGCTCTGTCCTCTCTGTCGAAAATGCTGAGAGCTATCCTAGCAGTCTGTGTGTAACCATTCAGACAGTGAGTGTGAGATTTCAGTGATCTGGACGTACTGTGAAATAATGAAAGCAGTTTTACTAGATTATACAATCCCGATGCTCTTGATAAAGAGGCTACGTTTATACAATACAACCTGCGTATCCGTGATGCTGTATAACTGTAGCGGCTGGGCAGCTCCAAAGGCAGCTCTGGACAAACTCGATGCCTGCCACCGCAAACAACAACGCACCAGCACTGGACACCAGACAGCATAATTTCCAACGATGCCCTATACAAGATGTGTAATACGTCGCCGCTGTCTGTAAAAGTCGCTCAGAAAAGCTGGTCCATGTTTAGCCATCTGCTAAGAATGCCAGAAGAGACACCAGCACAGAGAGCCGTGGAATTCGCCCTACTCGGAGCCAGCAAATACAAAGCCAGTAGAGGACGTCATGCATAAATCTGCTAAGCGTGCTACGAGGTGACCTCAAGAAAGCAGGACTCGGTACACTCAAGTCAAGAATGGACCTGAGGAAGCTAAGGATTTCGGCTGAGGACAAGACACAGAAAAACAAGATTCTCCAAGAGGTCTTTGTGCAGAAAGTGATAGAGTTGCGAAGACATGCTATAGGTGCTAACCATCCACTTGGACAGCTTACGATAAAGATTCTGAACACATCAATTCTCTATTTTCATAAATATTTTAAAGAATAATTTGAGTGGAAGCCCTTACTGGTTATTACACCAACGAATTTCAGTCAAATTATTCTGAAAATGTTCATGAAGATAAGGCCCTTCTCCTACATTGAAATTGTTGCTTCTTAAATTTCAATATACATGCGATTTAAACCATTATTTTCATTATTTTCATGTGCTCATTCATTACGTAGCCATATAATGTCCATTTTCCTGTTAACCCCTATGTTCATCTATTGCATTTAAGCAGACCTAAGGTTAAATTTTCAAACTATTCAGTAAAACGTCTGTCGGGTTACTGATGAAAAAAGCATACCTAAGGTTGAAAGAATTAATACTGTGACGGTAGGACGAGTTCCTGTGGGGTCAAGGTGAACAAATTGGCTTATTAGGTCAACTCAAAGTTATGACCACAATGCTATAAGGTGGCCAAAAGGGTCTGTTATGGGGAAACCGGTTACTCGGCTACCATTGTTATCGAATAGGCATAGGATCAGGATCGATGTATTTGACCTAGATGACCTCAAACCAAAATTATAGGATATACCGAGGTTGGTTATGATGGGCCTAGTAGTTCGAAGACTCAGGATCTATGTCAATTCGACCAAACGATTGGCTTCGGAATATGTGATGGGATCAACTATTAGATAGAGAAGAGAATGACGAATTATGACGTATCATTGATAGATCCAAATTACGATGGATCTGAGAGTTGACAGAAATTATGATGTTCCATAAATGTGGACTTATGAACTTGAAGTGGCAGAAAGTGCTGAGCTCATGGACTTAGGAGTGATTATCGATAGCGTCCAGGTAAACTGTCAGATCAGGGCATGTTATTCTCATTAAGATTTTAACCAAGAAATTGATCCAAGATGTCAGAACACCATGGAGATCAACAACTTCTTAGTAAGAACCAAAACGTAACAATAGATTAATAGGAAAGTGTTTAATGGTATCGATTACAGACAGAATCATGTAAGCACAGCTACAGTCTATGACGTATTGGAATCTTCTGCTACTGTCGTTGTTTAGGATCAAATAGCCAAGTAGTGAGAATTCATAATTTCCTGAAAGGAATTTAAAGGTGAAATCTGATTTTAAAATAACAAGAAAATAAAAGTTTTATTCTGACGTATAGTGGGTACAATGTCACGAGACAAGAATGGTAAGAGATTACATGAATCAATGGAGTGTGATGAAGTGCATGATGATGATATGAAATATCAACTAGGCATTGGAGCGAGGTAAGGAGCAAAACTGCTCAAGCGGAGCTAACTATAATAATTAAGGAAACCGCCAAAATTGCTCAATCAACTTTGGCTAGACTTAATCACTCAGTCTTAGACTGACCATTTAATGAGTCAAAACTAATCGAGACTGATAAACTAATTTACAGATATTAACCGACGTGGTATATTTCTATCCCCTAGAGATAATCGAAGAAATTGTAATCAGACTAATCCAGCCCTAGGAGAAATGGTGTAATGTGTGAATGTTGGACATGTGAAACATAGACTATCATACCTAGAGTCTTGTTAGCAAACCGACAGTCCAACGAAGACGAATCACAACTGGTTTTACTGGAACGAATGTCTTCAGAGTTAGAGAACCGCGTAGCTGGTCTATATGGTCGATGGAGGGTGAAATAACGCGCGACGCAACATGGGTCGATTCGCTCAAGTAATGATTCAAGATGGCAGACCGACTAGAGACGGGTTGATGTAATCACGAACTCAGAAAACACTGAACGCATGTAGAACATTTTCAGCTCATGGATGAACCCCGGAAACTGGATAATTCATGCGACGATGATGAATCGAGTCTCAGAACGGCAGGAATGACAGAGATGGGTTTCTTAGCTCCTGTTTGAGCCCCGGAATCTGGATAATTCATGCGACGATGACGAATCGAGTCTCAGAACGGCATGAATGACAGAGACTGGTTTCTTAGCTCCTGGATGAACCTGACTCAGTTATGGCTTCATCACATTCCCTTAATACAATGATATTTGACTAGTTGTCTTCGTGAAATGAATTGTGTAAAGCCCTGGGATACTGAGATTATATGCCACCCCCTATTGTTAGATATTTCTGTTTTTGTCAGCAAACCAACATAGAAAGTTGAAATGGACGTATATCTAAAGAATGGATAAGTTTTATTGAAATTCAATATGGATTTGAATAGAAATCGCGCATCAAATTTAGGCGCATTTTTAGGTCAACCGATACATACGTATATGTGTGTATGCGTACCAGCAGGCGCTTGTTCGTGCGTACGCGCCTGCGCCCCCCCCCCCCCCAACGCCCCCATCACCCCACACCCCGCGCCCTCTAATGCGTGTCTAACGTGTGTATGCACTTTTGTATAAATTAACGTCATAATCAACTACGTGAAGGAAGGCATCATAATGAATGACGTCATTATGACGTCATGAATGACGTAGATAAGTACGTCACGACGATTATTTGAAGACGTACTATACGTTGTTGTACGAATTGTATGGCTTTACTATTTAATAAATAGTCTGTTGAATTTTTTGAAACTAAGTTGACTGGGCGCTGTTGCTACCATAGGCCAAATTAGTTACAAAATAATCAACCGACCGATCACGACACGAGCGAGGTGTGCGTGGAGCTTAGCTAGAGATGGGCGGGGCATAGCTAAAATGGAAAGGTCCATATTCCTCGCAGGCCTGCGTCCAACATCATTATAATTCGCAGGTAATATCGTCATAATACCTGGAGCCCGTAATGTCGACAAAGTGCCGATTCTCGAGCACTAGCAAGTAGACCAAGGTTGTATTCATAATAAATATTAAAATGTTACTCTTAAATCAGTAACTAATTTAATAGCTGGAGTCAAATTAGTTAATGGTTGACTCCACTTTCAGTTATGCCCCCACCGATCTGCTTTGCGCGTGTTGCCATCGATTTATAAACTTTGATTCCTGATTTCCCGAAATCCCAATTCCACAGTAGCTATTACACTAACCCGTTGTATATTTGGAAACTAATATGACTGGGGGCTTTTGAGTATTGTCTGTTAATTATGATTGGGCGTCGACCTATATTTGGTGAAATTGATTATGACATCAATACTTGAGTGATAGACTGGATTCATCCATTAGAACACGTGTTCTGGTAAGCATAGCATATACCGGTTATACTGTCGTAGTTACGCTGTAGTAGTAGTCGTTGCATAAGAGTTGTGTTGTCGTATTAATCCGTTGGTTAGTTGTATTGTAACGGTTGCGTGTTAAGTAGATAGTGTCTACTAAGTGAGCCCTATAGGCTCTTACTATTAGCTGGAAAACGGCAGATCACAGTACCTAGTAGTTAGTTCTAGTGTTAGCAATTCTCAACTCTTACACCCAATGGACATTTCCAGTTCTAGTTATGCCCCGCCCATTTCTAGCTCAGCTTAACCTACACCTCGCTTGTGTTGGGATCGATCGATCTCTGAACTCCATCACTATCAATTTCCAGAAAACTATACAGGTAACATGTTGAATATTTTGAAACTAATTTGATTGGGTGCAAAATATTTAATTTAAGTTAAATAACAAAAACATACAATTTGTACAACGTGTCGGACAATTAAGTGTCAAAGATGGGCTTAATCGAAGCATTCATGACGTCATGAAAGAGACAGCATCCAATTTTCCTGTTAACGCAGGTTACTGGGCTGATAGTGGGCCAGTACCAGGCCGATGCAGCTCGATACTGGCCCAGTAACATGCGTTATCAGGGTTGTTATGCTGTCTTGACATTGCGCGTTCAGCTAGTATCTTTGGCAAATAGTTACCTGCCTGTCTAGCAACAGTCATTGTCTTTGCGTGCAGTTATTATGGCTCTACATGGAAGATTCGAGGCTATTGTAGAAATTACGAGAGGCGTTAACCATATTATCTATCATTTGGCGGTAACGAAAACCGCTGGTTTTGGCCAGAGATTGACCAACTGCTTCCCAGAGGATCGGAATACATATTGGTACAAACATTGGTTTGGTTATTCACAGTTGAGAACGAATGCGGTGCGGGTTCCAATAAACATGAATGGATGAATCCAGTCTGTCCCTCAATTGTATGACGCTATAAAGAATTAAGTCACATGTACGCTGGTGTCACAATCAAAATGCCGTAGCTAAGTCCGTTGTGAACTTTTAAGTCTGTCATGTGTACGACCCAAGTCTTTCCTGCTGAGTGGGAGATTCCAGTGCAGGCCTTACCGTATTGTGGAAATGCAAATTGTAAGTGATAACGCGTTTAGAGTACCGGCGAGATTACATCCCGGATTTGAGATAGGTACATATTATGTGAATTGGTAGCATCATGAAAGCATGGGACAACATAGAGTAAGCGGCGATGTAGAGAGGATCGACGAACCGGTGGTTTCGTTGAAATGAAAATGAAAATGGGTCAAATCAGATGGAGCAGACACACACCTCTTTGTTAAACAATCTAGGGGTAATTCTGCCCGTTTAATAAAAATATATGCCTTACGAGAGCTCATTTAGCTGGGTAAGCGACAAATAGAATAGCTTTGAGTTGATACTAATACTAATGGACCATCCATCCAGTTTATCCATCCATCATATCAACTCCGTGATCTGTAAGATGACGTCACAATCATGACGCCATGAATGCCTCGATATAGTCAGTCTTAAACGATTAATAGTCTGACACGTACGAATTCACCTTTCCAAAGTATCCATTCATCATCTGACCTAGTATGACGTCATACTCAGTTCCGCGAGTGTGTGATGACGTCACAATCATTACGTCACAAAGGGTTCCATATAGACAGCCATCAAATCTCAAAGAGTCTGACACGTTGTATAAATTGTATGTCTTTGTAATTCTTTGCTATTTAATAGACATGCTGTTGGATGATTTGAGGCTGGTTTGACTGGGCGCTGTTGCTTCCTTAGGCAGCACCGGCGCCCAGTCAACTTAGCCTCAATATACCCAACAGCTCATCTGTATAGCTTTCTGGAAATCGATAACCAGGCATAATCTATTGTATAGTGTACATATTTCGACTTTAGGGATAATCAATGCATTTATTAATTTATTGTTTATGAACGTATATAATACTGACCGTCATTGTAGGTTTATACTCTGCACACTCAAGGGCCTATGGCCTAATGTGGAATAAATAAATCTACCTAATCATATGACGTCCTACTCAACGACATGACGTGTAGATGGCGTCGTAATCAAAACGTCATGAATGACAGGATATCGCCCGTCTTTAACGGGTAATAGTCGTAAGTTGTACGAATTGTATGTCTTTACCATTTATTACAGAGTTTGTTGAATATTTTGAAACTAATTTGACTGGGAACTGTTGCTGCTATAGGCAGGAACAGCACCCAGTAAAATTTGTTTCAAGATATTTAATAGCTTACCTGTATAGTTTTATTGAAATTGATAGTCATAGGGTTCAGGGATCGATCCCAACACGAGCGAGGTGTGGGTGGAGCTTAGTTGGAGATTGGCGAGGCATTGGTAAAATTGGAACGGTCCTTTACGGTAACGTCGTTTCCAGTAGCTGCCTTGCTTGCTATTGTCTTTACCATTTAATAAACATTTTGTTGAATACTTTGAAACTAATTTGACTGGGAACTGTTGCTGCTATAGGCAGGAACATCACCCAGTAAAATTAGTTTCAAAATATGTAACAGCTTACCGGCATAGGTCTCTGGAACTTAATAGACAGAGAGTTCGTGGATCGATCGATCCCAACACGTGCGAGGGGTGGGCGGAGGGAGAAAGAAAGCGAGAAAGAGGTATGGGGAGGGGTGATGGAGAGAGTGAGGGGCGTAGGGAGAAAGGGAGTGAGAAAGCGAAAGAAAGAAAGAGAGCGAGTTTTTTCGTAGTCGAATCATCATCATGCGGATGCGGTGTGATAGAAATCAATCAGATTCCGCAATAGGCTTCAACAGCCATAGCTTGGTCGCTCGTTAAATTTGCTTCGGTTGGCACCTCGAAATAAAATAGTTCTATGACACTGTACGGTAGTAACATTACCTATTAGACTTTTCATTTGCAGTACACATTTTAGTACCATACCGCCATTCATTGAAACCATTACCCGATGCGATGGGATCAGAAAAGGGTCCATTTCCATAAAATTTTAATTTTCGATGAATATTAGTAATTTGTAATATATTTCAACACTTGGACATTTTATGCGAAGCTGGTGGTGGGATGCATTTTGGCATAGGGTGATCGTGGGATGTGTTCGTGTCAGCTGTATTAGTGTGGTACAGCTGTCACTTATTTTACACTACCCAACGACCCCGAATCAAAGCTGTCTATGTGTGGTACCCCTACCAGTTACAATACATTACCCAGGGGCACTACAATTAAAGCATAATATATTATTAATTTGCGTGTTGCATTTTGGGGGCCCCAGAAATTGCACGGTCCTGTGCAAATGGACACGTTTGCTCTGTCTAATTTTCGGTCATGTATGTTTTAATGTAGCCTTATTTATACCCCATAGTTAGCCATGCATTGCGCGGTACTATGCAGCACAACATGACACGACATCCATCGCCTTCCTTTTTCAGGTTGTCTCTCATCACAACCGCCAGCATCCAGCCGTGGGTTTAGGTGGTGTGCGCATGAAATAAGTGTAATCTTCCTGAGAAAAAGATATACATGCTGACAGCGTTATCACTCTGGTCTTTCCAATTGAAATTATTAAATTATCGTAATCCATTTAACTTTCAGTAGTCACTAATCCATCCAACCGTATCATAGGCGAAACATTTTAACGAAATAGTAACGATTATGTTAGATATACGTTGGAATGCAACCCGTTTATGCCAACGCTCGGTTGCAATCAAATTAGTTTCATACTATCCAACTGCTTACATATATATCGGTATTCTACACATACGCATCATTAATTGTTTATCTCGCGTAGTTGCCATTGTCTTGTATCAAAGCACGGCTAGATTGTTGTCAATGGACCTTTCCAGTCTTAGCTAGGCCACGCCCATCTCTAGCTAAGCTCCACCCACACATCACTCGTGCTGGGATTGATAGATCCCAGAACTAGCTGACTATCAATTTCCAGAAAACTATACAGGTAAGTTGTTGAATATTTTGAAATTAATTTCATCTTTATTAAACAGTAAAGAAATATAATTCGAACATCAACGTTTATCCCGTCAGCCATTATGCGTTCGTGACGTACTTAGCTACGTAATTCATTACGTCATTGATTATGGCGTCATCCTATACGTCACGTCATATGATGGATGGATAAACTGGAAAGGTCGATTGTTTGATTATTACACGTAAAGCCGAAGACATAATTAGTTTGCTATCTTTTGGTTTGCCCGATAATATCCTTAACCCGTTATAGGCTTAACCAGGAATAACGTCATACCTCAGTATTGCGCTACGCCGGTTAAGTCCCTAAGGAGAACAAGGCTTTAGTGTATTGTATATAGCGTTGTGAGTCGTTTTCAGCAGAAAGTTATCCGATTAGAAATTTTCCGGCCCTATCTTTCCGGAAAATTTTCCAGTAGAAAGGTTTTACTATATGGACTAAGTCAAACTAGGAATGGGCTAAATTCATGGCAGTATTGCGGTAATAAAACTACATTTATAATTTTTCAGCATGCCCTTGATCTTCATTCAAAATTATTATCAATTTATCATAATCATCATCATTTTAACTCACCGGTTCGAGGAACGGAAGAGCTTATGCCACAATCACGATATCGGTGACAGCATCTTGACAGTTTTGGTTAACTTTTATGTTTAGCTCACCTACGGCTACACTATCAGGGTTATAGTAACAAAACCTATCGCGTTATTACTGTTTTCTATTAATAGTTCAATCCTTTTATCCCGTTCTTCCATATGTTTTAGCCCAGGAACTTCGTTATTTCTGGTTAAGTTTTGGGTTAATCTTGACTTAATTCATACAGGTTAACTTTT
The DNA here is from genome assembly GCA_034401795.1 of Chaetoderma sp. LZ-2023a. Classification (NCBI taxonomy): domain Eukaryota; kingdom Metazoa; phylum Mollusca; class Caudofoveata; order Chaetodermatida; family Chaetodermatidae; genus Chaetoderma; species Chaetoderma sp. LZ-2023a. The sequence continues at coordinate 31,956,579 of CM067363.1, read as the reverse complement.
TCGGAAAATCTCAGCTCCTGATAATCTATCAGAGTTATAATAACCTGATCAGATTTCATATATATATATATAAATATATATATATATATATATATATATATATATATATATATATATATATATATATATATATATATATATATATATATATATATATATATATATATATATATATATATATATATATATATATATATATATATATATATATATATAAATATATATATATATATATATATATATATATATATATATATATATATATATATATATATATATATATATATATATATATATATATAAATTTATTTATTTATATATATATATTTACTGGTTTACATGTTAGATAGTCTGTAATTGATATAAGTACATGCACTAGTTTCATTTTCAGATCAACTCTAGTCATTATATTACTGTGGTGTCTCTTATTTTGGAAAGATACGGTCAATTGATCTTTGTACCCACTTTTTAGCTGCTTTAAAACGCTACTCCTCTGGAACCGCTTGGCAGATTTCAACCTAAGTTTATGATTAGCATGGTGGTGGGCTTCAGAACTTGGATAGATAATTTTGATTGGTCTATTCTTTGGGCAGGAATCTTAGATGTAACAAAAATCCAATAAACTATCAGAGTTATAATAACCTGATCAGATTTCATATATATACACACACACACACACACACACACACACACACACACACACACACACACACACACACACACACACACACACACACACACACACACACACACACACACACACACACACACACACACACACACACACACACACACACACACACACACACACACACACACACACACACACACACACACACACACACACACACACACACACACACACACACACACACACACACACACACACACACACACACACAGACACACACACACACATATATATATATATATATATATATATATATATATATATATATATATATATATATATATATATATATATATATATATATATATATATATATATATATATTTATATATATATGAAATCTGATCAGGTTATTATAACTCTGATAGTTTATCGGATTTTCGTTACATCTAAGATTTCTGCCCAAAGAGGAGTAGCATTTTAAAGCAGCTAAAAAGTGGGTACAAAGATCAATTGACCGTATCTTTCCAAAATAAGAGACACCACAGTAATATAATGACTAGAGTTGATCTGAAAATAAAACTAATGCATGTACTTATATCAATTACAGACCATCCAACATGTAAACCAGTAAATAACTAATTTGACTTAACGTCATAGCTGCCTTGGTGATTGGCATTATATTTTCCCAATTTTTGGAAATAATTTCCAGAAAAATATCGGAAAATTTTCCGCAGAATATTTCTCCGGAAAATTAACAAAAGTACTTGTATATCGTACTGGCGTTGCTAATACAGCAAATGTGAATGGAATATTATAAACACCACTGTATCAAACTATTGATTCGCACAGGCCCCCTCATCCCACATGTTATGTTGCTAGACAATGAATTTCCAAAGTAAGATCCATTTGCCTGTATATATCGATTGATTATTCTCTCTGTCTTTGTAATACAAATAATCACAAAGCATTTCTTTGATTCATTTGTAACTGTTAATTGGGTTATCCCGTGAGGGAATATAAACATTATGATACGCCTTTGTTTCATATGAAGATGTTTTCGCGTAACAACCGGACGGAAGCGGACTCATAACACGATTATTGTATCGAATATGCGAACGATGGCCAATTTGATGAACATAAAGCGTGTTTTAGCGCATACATTTTCATCATGGCTCGTTTTATAAGCATTTGCATTTTCCAAAGCATCAAGTTATATGAGTTACAATATTATATAGGCATATGTTGCAACGAGCGTGTCTCGGGTTTTGTATAAGTTACTAGTATGTAATATAGATACAGATCAACCTCTCAGAAGACGATAAGTTAGTGCTGCTATTAAGAACATACACATATATATACCACGACGAAATGGCACGGCATGGAAACGAGACTCTTGATTCGGCACGTTATGCGCATGCAGACCCCGCTAGCAATGCCTTCACGAGCGCTCGGACAGACTCTGATATAGGCAAAGGTTTATATAAAGGAATTCCAATTACACTATTTATTATAGGAATAATTGCAAATGCCTTACTGATTATATACCTGCTGCGTTCAGGACGATTCAAATCTCCACTCTTCATGCTCATCACCTCATTGGCCGTAGCAGATCTGGGAACATGCTGGGGTGTAATTTTCTATATAGTGTTTCTCTTTCCCACAATGGAAAGTTACACGTCCGTAGTGTTGTGCCCGTTCACAGTCTATGTGACTACGGTTCAGTACCTGACTAGCGTTTATCATTTAGTATTATTCGCATGTCTACGATACAACCAGCTTGTACATCCTCTTTGGTCACGTGCATACATTACATGGCAAGCTGTTCGCAACACTTGTGTTGTCATCTGGATCTGCTGCTCAGTTGTACAATCATATTTTACTGTGACTTCGAAGGCACTTCAGGTTACAGCCGGGAACACGACGGAAACTACAATAATTTGTGGGTTTACCGGTAACGTTAAGTTACAAGAACCTGTTAGCAGTATATATATTTTTATTCTTCCATCTTTACTTATAGTAATAATTCACATTGCTAAACAAATACGATTGAAATACGTGTCAAAGAAATCACTGACAGAATCAGATGACCGTCGACTGAGTTCGAACCCCCGTGCCTTGACCATTGTGGTAGCCCTGTTCTATATCACATGGATACCCAATGTATCTCATCTGTCCGCACACGTTTACTACAATGCCCCGTATTTAGCCAGTCACAATTTTTTACAACTTGGGCTACGCTTTTTTACATATTTCAATTCAGTCTTAGACCCATTTGTTTACTGCTTTGCATCAAAGACAGTTCGTGTAGATATGCATCGCTATCTCTGTGGTGAACGTTGTTCTTCTGCCAAGTTGCGTAAGATGTGAACTTTAAAAGAGCCTATAATGATTCCCTTTCTCTATCCGGAGGACATCCATTATGAACATATCTTGTCGAATATGGAATTAATGTACCTTTCCATTTTACCTATGCCCCACACATCTCTAGCTAAGCTCCACCCACACGTCGCTCGTGTGGGAATCGATCGATCTCTTACCTCTTTGACTATCAATTTCCAGAAAACTATACAGGTACGCGATTGGATATTTTGGAACTAATTTGAACGAACTCAGTTTCAAAATATTCAACAGCATGTTTATTAAATAGTTGAGACATACAATTCGTGCAACGTGTCGGACTATTAAGAGTTAAAGATGGGCCAAATAGAATCATTTATGACGTAATGATTATGACGCCATCCTACACGCCACTTAGCTGATTATGACGTCATATGATGTCAGCGTGATAGATGGAAACTCTGGAAAGGTGAATTATTTAGACGGATGACGTTAAGGACATGCCTATATGTGTAGCATACCAGCAGATTAATACTATTGTTCAGTCGCTTCGTCTATATTGACAATATCGTACTTTAACTGCAGCTATCTCTTTCATTTGCATGATTCTATGGATGTGAGCGGCTCATATAGATGTGAAGCACATCTTTCTTAGAATCGCAGTATCAACATCAATAAACAACCACGAACAAAGTGCTTTGCATATCTTGAACGTAATTTTGCTTTAGGGTGTTACTGGCATTGCTATCAACATTCTCTTGTTAAAACATGTGTATAATTCTTATTGATAAATACATTGCTTTATCTGATCCTTACCTTACCTGTGCGCGTATGCAATGTGCATGCTTAAACTAAATACTGAGTGCTTATTGGCAAGGGAAGAACATGCATTATGATCATGGACTTCAATAATTCTTACCACAAGCATGGTTAGCCGTATATTTCACAGAACCGAAAATGAGGATGCCTGCTACGTAAATCGACTGTGTTCAATTGCACGCCGTTTGCTGTAGTACCAGAACAGAATGGCTGCTGTTTAAGAATATCTATTTTTGCTAATCTACATCTGCCAAACATTGCTATTGTTTTCAATAGCCCACTAGGTAATACCGAAATTAACATGGCTTATGAAGACGATTGAAATGGTAGTCAGATGTTAACTATTAGCATAGATATTGCCACACAGTACCCATTCTCTTCTGTTGCTACAAAAATAATGAACGTTCACAGTTCCACACTCATTTGATTTTGATTGATTTTGTATATAAATTCTATTTAGCATGGCAGCAACCTAAGTGAATCACATGAATGCAGTCGTGCAGTTATGTAGGAACACGATTCTGTTTCCATATTGATATATGAAGAAAACTCCTTGGACTATTTTAAGATGTATTATGTGCATTGATTGCATTACATTAAAGGTTATTTCCTATTACAAGCAACGTGGATGTGATGATTAGTCACGTGATTACATATAGTTGTTGTAACTGATGGAGTATATCCCGTATTTAGCGGCATAATCAGCATCACATTTGTATTAGAATTTTACTGTTGTCTGCCATTGGCTGTATGCTGTGATATATATTCATATATCCACTTTCAATATTACTGAAATTAATAACTTTTGCCCAGTGATGTATTATCTGATGTGAATAGTTCATAAGCAGCCATTCTTCAAAGAAATGCTAGCCAAAGGTGTGCGTACTGATGGTCAGATGGTTGCATACATATATAAGCCATATGAAGTAATATTTACAATGTGTCAACGCATGCAGATTCCATACATCTACTTGAACCAGCATGTAAAAGAGGTGTATTTAACTGGGACCAAGAAAGAGGAAGTTGACGCCAGCCTTTCCAAGCTTGCATTCACACCTTACCCATTATCGCATATAAACTTCATTAAATTGTTGACTATGCTGTCAAACTATCGCTAGACACAGCAACAGCACGGTTGAAGTGGGTAACGGCTACATACACACACTTACATCAATACACCCGAAGTGTGAGATGGTGTGTGTCGGTTTGGGGGGGGGGGTTGAGACGTGAGCCATAAGAACAACTCAATAGTCGGTAACGAAGATGGCTATCGTTTTCAAAATAACCAGTGACACCAACTATTACGGACATTCTATGGAGCTGAAAAAGCTAGCTAAGGGATACAAGAATAGATTCGTCAACAAGAGGTGTTGGCGTTGATTAGTGCAGGGAACTGCACGATGGTGCCTAGCCTCAGGTAAAGAGAAACTACGTGACAATGGAACGCAAAATGTGCAGCTGAACCCAGAACCAAGGTGATTAGTGAACATAGGCTGTCCGGATTGGCAGTGTGAGCCCGCATATAACGCTTGGAAGATGGCGAGAGAAACTGTCTATTACGGGCCCTGCTGTGTTCAGGATATTGAGAGTGGTGAAGGCGAATTATGGTCAATAAAGATGGAAAATGTTGTCCAAATCGAGGACACTTGCCCAGAATCAGGTCCGCACTCAAGTTTCAAGAATTTGTGGAGTCTTCACAGATCGCACAAATGTTCACTGTAGACAGTTTCTGACTGAAAATAAGATAAAGAACAGGCTAAAGAATGCCAAGAATATCTTGAAAGTTGCAAAAAGGTGACATTTTGCAGCGGCTAGTGTCTGAAATTAATACAATTTGGAAAATATTATGCTGAATTGTCTAGAGCCCTACCCATGCCATATTTGCGTCCTTGGGGTAACAATTGGTGAAATAATGAGAGAACAGACAAACACAGACTAGCTTTGAGACCACAGTTGTTGGCCATGATCTGGTATTACCTGTTCGATAGTGGGTAAAGTTATTAGACGACTGGGGGATTGAAAATTGGTAGACTTAGTGATTTCTGAACGAATATGTAAATGTTTGCGACAATTATTAGAGGTGAATGTAAAACCAAATGCTTTCTGTGCATGGGACGACAACGAGAAATAACGTCATGGACACGTATGGTGATGAACATTTCAGCAATTATTTATCCGATTGGAGTGAAATTACTTGGCAGCAGTTCTCTGCCATGGGTACGAACCGTTAGCCAATGTTGGCGAAGATGGGTCTGAGAGTACCTCACTGATTTGTCGGAAAGTTGAGGGCAACGTGGAAAAGCGTGTCACATGATTCAGGGCTCCAGCGCCTAGCCAGACGAGATACTCACGTCTTATGATGACGTCAAGAGGGCCATTTAATCGAATGTGGACGAAAATTTTGGTGGGAGACGACACTCCATATAGAGGCCGATCCCAGAAATCCAGATGGGAGCCATATGCACCGAGATGTACCGCGAAATCAGCAGGCACCTGTCTGCAAGTATGGTCTGAATTGGATCATTAGAAGCCGGTCATTGATGCCTTGCAAGGCATTCCTGCTAGTGCGCTTGGGCAGACTGTGGCTAATTGGTGGCATTCCCTGTTCTCAATATTCAGTAGCTAGCTGAATGTCCAGGCAGCAATTGTTCCCTTGTGGTCATTATATAACCTGACATTATGGCCTGGAAAAAAGCGAGGAGTACACGAAATGTGGAGTACGAAGAGTCGGGAGAAAGAGAGTTGAGAGCCAAGTGAAATAGTGAAAGTTTGAGATAGACTCCACATTTCCGACAGCAATTTGTGCGGTGTGTGAAACCACGGGGTGGTGTGTAAAACCACTGGGTGGTATATGAAGCCATATTCAGCTCAGCGGCAATGGATGTGGTGTGTCTACAGCCATCCATTTGGCGAAGGGGGAATTGTCTTGCGTGGGGGCCATAGTACGATGAGATATTGGTGAGTCGTGAGGGCTCCAACAGTCTGCACTCACAATAAAAAACAGTTCTCAGAAGACAAAACCTGGACAAAAAAAATCCAGAGGCTCCGAGAAGCCAAATCATCTGGTTTCACCAGAAAATTCGGCTCTTGTCAAATTGTTCGCGGCGTAAATGATTTAGAAATTTTCAGTGAATCGAAGAAGTCAAATCGTCGGCTCTTGTGAGTCAAGTCGGTACTAAGAAGACAACCCCCGGTAAGATTTCTCAGACCCAAAGTCAGGGGCCATTCGTCCAAGTAGACCCAAAGATAGGTACCGTACTAGACGACCCATACGACGAGGTGGACCCATATGCAGATACCACCCTAGACATGCCACCAAGAAGGTTGGCCATAGAAGAAGACGGAGTTGTTCTATACAGGTCGTCACGTCATCGGTGGTCCCCAGTAGACAAGGTGGGCCAAGTGAGTCGTCAGTGTGGAAAGATGGATGGTCAAGGGCACACCGCAAAGCAGTCAAGCCTGGAAGAATCAGAGCGACTCCACACTCCAGCCATCCACACAGTCATTGAATTACATGATAGTAACTCATACATAATTATAGAATATCAAATACTACTTCTTGTTATGTTATTATAACGTGTAGTCACCAGTTGCAGCCTAAAATTATAGCAGTTGAAATATATATATATTAGTAGTGTATATGTTAACAAAGCCGTACTTATCATAAAGAAAATGTATTCCTCACCACCCATCCACCCATTTGTTAATTATTGTATATTAAGCCAAGAAAACGGCCTTTGACCCCGCCGTAAGTTTCACTGTTACTGGCGTGCATAAATTCAGGCCACGAGAATTTCTATCCAGCTAAGAGACTATTTGTCTTCAAGATTATAAATCTTGGCATACAATACGTTTAAACAGAAACCGGTTTAACGTTGGTCATCGTTTGTAAGAAATAACAGCAAATACCAACCCCCACCACTACCCCGTGGTATTCCTAGCGGCACGAGAATAGAAGCTGATTTCCGTTTTATGAGCTAGCATCATTTGGCAAAATCTAGTTTGGAACAACGTCGACTTGACAGATAAGAGATTAAAGACTGACTGACCATAACGAGATACATAAAAACGAATAAATGCTTTCGTAGCTAACTCTAGAAATTCCACATCCCGGCAAGCGTCATTACCCTGCCACAACTCAAACATTTTGAAATCAATTTGAGTGGATGTTGTTGCTGTTTTCCCTTTCTGACAGACTCTAGCCAAGTGAAGTTGTTATTCTGTGGAATCGAAGTAAGGAGGAGCCAGATAGCTGCCGATAAATGTTCGATTATAGAGGAAGGTTGCCTCCTTTGTCCCCAACGTCTTAGACTCAAGTTCATCGTTACTATATCCGACCGTAGTGGAATAATTTCTCTGCTGTATTTCACCAAAGCTGTTTCTATCACTGGCATCGACAGTTTTGGTCAAGTTACCCAGAAGGAAATAATTAAAAATATTTCCTAAAACACTCGACAGAACATAGAATATCATCTGCCATTCAATAGGCACAATAGGTTAAGCTCATATCTACCATACGCAATAGAGGATAACGAAATAAGAGATACCGTGTACCTATCTTAGGTGGTAACATAAATCAAATAAGCATGAGTGCCTCAGATTCCGACACAATACCTTATATTCCTGCTGACGTCATGGGCAAACCAGTTAGCGTGTTAACCTTTAACTAACCTTTAACGTCCCTGATAACGCCCACCAACCACCTATTATTCTTGATTATGCGGGAAGTTCTGTCACGGCGTTAAGTATACACCAATACACGAATTATTCTCAGAACAACTCTCGGTCTACTTTACCTTAAAGAATGAGTCAGGTGCTAGAACAGTCAAATCTAGCTGATAGCAGTAACATTATCATAGACCCCGCCCACAGGGAAGGGTCTGACTCGTGGAGCTAACTCAACCACAAATCTCGCTCAATTATGCACACCTCCAGTCAGGCTTTGAGTCCGTCGGGAAACCATCCACTGACGCTGACACCGCCGCACGCCCCAATGTGAACTGTCTGATCGCGTAAACCCCAGGAACTCACGTGTACTCATGTGCACTCATATGCAACAAATCATGGTTTGATGTCGTCTCCTGTCATTGATGACAGACTACGCGTTGTTGTACGAATTGTTTTGTCTTTACTATTTAATGAACATGTTGTTGAATATTTTGAGTCTAATTTGACTGGGCCCTGTTCCTGCCATAGGCAAGAACAGTACACAGTGAAATTAGTTTCAAAATATACTACCGCTCACCTGTACAGGTTTCTAGAAATTGATAGTCATCGAGTTCAGGGATCGATCCCAACACATGCGAAGTGTTGGTGGATCTTAGGTAAAGATGGAAGGGGCATAGCTAAAACTGGATTCCAGCGGTGTATGCTATTAACCATTTAATGTCTAAACTTTGTCAAGTATACCATCATATCTGTTTATTGAAAGTATATCTACAAGCCAACAAATGATTAATTTTGGAAATTTGCCACTTGAATGACTAACTCTGTTATTGAGCCAGTCCAAAAATAGGGGGCTTTATTCTTTTGACACACAAATGAATATTCGTGAAAACCACGCCAGATTGCAGGTTTGGCCGGATTCGTCATGATAATGTTAAGTAACTTATTGTAAGTTAATATATTGTATCAACTCATACAGCATGCGAGACAGCGAAATATCAGGATACAATCTATGGAACAATACTAAGATATTAGAAAAACAAATCTCTTCATATATAGCCAACGCAACATGAAGTAATACAGTTATGCATCGGATCACATATCGGTACCAGGTCTTTAAAGGAAACGTAAGTGTGCCTTGGAGCAGATTATTATGCAATGCCATCGATGTTTAACAATCTTGCTTTTCGTTGCACCACAATTGTGCTAACCCTTTATTAACAGTTGTAGTAAAACCTGCAGCAGACTATCACAATTCATATGAATGTTGACACATGTATGGTGTGGAATTAACTATCACCCCATGCTTACATGCTTGCTTAAGAATTCTATAAAGAATTGGTCTTTAGCCTTTAATTATTTGAGCTAAAATAAAGAAAAATGACAAGGATTAGCATGCAATAGAACAATCAGAAGTGAGGCTTCGTGAAACCATATTTGAAGTTGCACTAACGGACGGAACATAGAGTCTTCTTTCCCATAATTCGGGTCATAAACGGGAAAACAAAATGCAGTCATTAGTGTACTCTCTGATTTGTGATGTGGAATGATAAAACTTAGTCCAAGACAATGAATTCCAACAAATACGGAGTACCACGACATACCGGGTATGCCACGATAGCTCCTAAATACTCTAATCTGTTCATTTTTGCAATACGTCTACAGCTATGAATGGGCTTGGCGCCCATACTTTCTTATCTTGGATACAGTAATTTCACATGCAAGTCCTGCCATTCTTTCCAGGGAACAATATGCATGGTAAAAGGAAAGCCCGCCTGTGGTTAGTTGACTATCACTGGGACCGCTAATGCAGAGATCCGATATGTCACTCAAGTTTATGACGTCATAATCAGTTGCGTCTCGTGTAGGCTGACGCAACATTCATGATGATGTATTCTAGCCAGAAATGTCAATTAAGTTTGCGAATTGTATGTCTTTGATGAATTTAAATTTTAATAAACATTATGTTGATTATTTTGAAACTATTTAGACGGTGAGATGTTGCTGCAATGGTTCCCATTAAATTTAGATTCAAATATCCAATAGGTTATTTGCATAATTACATTAAAATTGATATATATATATATAACCTCAGATGCCTTTCCACTAATTATGCCCACTACATGACCATTCTCACATTTATCTTAATACTAAGACGTAGTTGTCCCATATCCCTATAGGAAATCGCTGACTGTGTTGAAGCCTTTGATCTTAGAATAATGCGACAGAACAGTTGCACATCCCCTAACATCGATTCCATAAAGCATAATAGGAATAATTAAAGATTCGCAGGGTTCTAGTCGGATGCCAATAGGGAGATGAAGGGCTCTGGCACTTTTAATCAATTCACACAGTGTTCTACTGGACTTGTCGTGCATGTATTTTACCCATCGTAAATTTTATATTGTACATAAATTGTATACATATGTAGACGTAATCTTGTACAATCTACACCTATTCAGAGTCTATGGTAAATGTAAGTACATTTATTTCGGATCTTCCCTCTTGGAAATAGCATGTATTTTGTCTTAGCGACGTTAATATAAAAATAGTAATACTATATTCGTTTTATTTGGTTAAACGTTGCATCAACCAGAAATACGTGTGGAAAACGCTAGCCAGTAAAAGGAATGTTAGCACACATATCCCTATTTAACAGATGTATTTCGAAGCGTCGAAGAGCGGCCATTTAAAACTACACCATCAATATTTCGCCGGAATTTTCGCCTTTGAAAAATGTCCGTATTAGGGCACATACATCGATAGTATGTAATAAATCATAGTATTTATCTAAATAATTGTCAATATGTGCGGTTTGAATATTGGAATATGTATTTGAAATAAGTTGAAAGGCTTTAGTAAATCTCAATCATACTGCCATATATGAAATGTCCCTGGGGAGAGGAGCACGTATCGGATAAGGTTCCCATCAGCCTATCAAAGTTTGGTGTACATTTTTCACGTGTTTGGATATTCTAAAGGATTTTAGCAAAAGACAACCTTCTTGAAAATCCCTATGACTGGTTTTTAGAGAAGATAAATGGACACTACAAATAGCAAAACCCGATGGATTTCTCAGGATGAGAGGAGATGGAGTCGGGGAGAGAGACAGAAAGGGAGAGGAGTGGATGGGGGTGGTGTTGAGAGCTGGCGAGAAATGGAGTGTGGGTGGGGGAGAGAGAGAGAACTAAATTTAAACATAGAAAGGGATGGAAAGAGGGTGAGGGGAGGGATAGAGAGAAAGAGAGAGATAGATGTTGCGGAATACCACGTCCAGACCTCACAAACATCGACACTGTTGAAGAACGTGTCCCGTATATCATACAAACGGATCCGAAATGAAAAATACTAGAAAAGTCTACCACAACATTACCCCCACCCCATTTTCCTAACAACGAATTAATTCGTTATTTCGAATAGAATAAAAATAGAACTTCTAGAATGTATGTGAATATCTTTTTGTTTGCTGTTTATATAGGCATTTTGTTGTAGTTTGTGTACACCCCACCCCCACCCCAACCAACCCTCACAACCAGTAAGCTTTTCACGTGGCTATGACGAGGTCGGCCCGAGTAGCTCCATTTGCTACTAGAGAAAGGCATGCTGATAAACGGTAGTAGTTAAAAATAATATAGAGATCGAGTTTAGGATTTCCCCGACCATTTTCTAGTCAAGCTTCGCCAACGTATACTCCAGTTCTAATCAATTTGAAATTTAGTTTCATACATGTGCGCAGTTGAATATTTTGCAATTAATTTGACTGAGATGTGACTGCTACTCAACATAATATTGCATCGAATGCAAAATGTCCTATGTACGGATTGTTGGGTCGAAACCTAGCTTATCAATAAACTCAATGCACCTTTCCAGTTTTATATATACCCCGCCTTACCCCAGTTAAGTTCCACACACGCTTCGGCCGTGTTGGGATCAATCGATCCTTGCACTCTCTAAATCTCATTTGCCAGAAAATTATACAGGTTAGCTATTGAATATTTTGAAACGAAGTTGACTGGGTGGCAGTAATAGCGCCCATTCAAATTAGTTTCAAAATATTCGACACAATTGTTATTAAATAGTAAAGACAGACAATTCGTACAACGTGTCGGACTATTAAGCACCTACGACGGACTAAATCGAGTCATTCATACTATAATTGATTATGTCGTCATCATCCACGTCACGTGGTTGACTGTACAGTCATATGCTGGATGAATAAACAGGAAAGCTCCATAAGCAGACAAATACAGAAACATGAACATTTAGCATTTTCAAGTTTAGAAGTACCACATTCCTAATAGTATCACTGATAGAATAGTGCCTAGGTTAATCACTTCACTTTCAATGGCGAGATGCATCAATTTGTTAATGATCTAAATCAGACGATGTTAAATGTATTCGTAATCTGAATTTGATTTGACTTGTTTAAACTGCTTCCGAGTAAACTACTTTAAAAATAATCAATATCCTTCATTTGCAGATGATTTGCAATCAATACGCCTTCCTCTTTGCCATCTCTGCTCTTTTAGTTCTTTATAGAAAGGCCAATAACAAAATTCTGGTCTGGATATATCTCCGATTCCGTCACACCAAGCGAGACCATAGCGTTTACTATAGCGTTTACTATAGCGTTTGACATTTAGATTTTACCTATGTATGCAACATATTCTTAACAACGAATTAATTCGTTATTTCGATTAGAATAAAAATAGAACTGCTAGAATGTATGTGCATATCTTTTTGTTTGATGTTATTATAGGCATTTTAACATAAGCTTTTTGTTGCAGTTTGTGTAAGAATGACTTACTGCCCCTATACCCGGAAATAAACTGAGAGATACGCGCTCTGGTAGTATAAGCTATTACTTCTTTCCGCTTTTAGCACAGTCCTAATCTGATACTCTTTAGCATTGGATGAGTGTAGGCAATATATACTTCCACATTAACCCTTCCGGCTTAATATAGTGATCCATTTCTAGTTATGCCCCGCCAATTTCCAGCTAAGCTCTACCATCTTTGAAACGAGGGTTGGAATCAATTTATATACTGCGAAGCCTGAAATACAAAAATCCAAATTTCAAGGTAACTTTACAGTTAAGATGTCGACAATTTTTGCACTAATTTGTCTTGATGAAGCTTGATGAAGCTCCCAGTCAAATTGTTTTCAACATATACAAAATATAATATATGTCTTTGATGGATGCACAATTTAATACACGTTCTGTTGAACATGTTGAAAAGAATTTGACTGGGAGCTTCATCAAGCTTCATCAAGACAAATTAGTGCAAAAATAGTCAACATCTTAACTGTAAAGTGTACAAGTTATATATATATATATATATATATATATATATATATATATATATATATATATATATATATATATATATATATATATATATATATATATATATATATATATATATATATATATATATATATATATATATATATATATATATATATATATATATATATATATATATAACTTTACAGTTAAGATGTTGACTATTTTTGCACTAATTTGTCTTGACTTGTACACTTGATGGGCGTTTCAAGCTTGATGACTATTATATACATAATGAGTGTAACCTGAGTCTACCTATGGCATAATGAACCTTTCCAAATTAGCTATGCCCCGCCCATCTCTAACTAATCTCCACACACCTCGGTCGTGTTGGGATCGATCGATCTCTGAACTCACTGACTATCAATTTCCAGGAAACTATACATGTAAGCTGTGCCCATGGCAGCAACAGCGCCCAATCAAATTCGTTTCAAAATACTCAACAGCATGCTTATTAAATAGTAGAAACATACAATTCGTACAATGTTTAGGACTATTAAGAATTAAAGACGTGCCTAATGGAATCATTTATGACGTAATGATTATTACGCCATCCTACACGCCGCTTAGCTGATTATGACGTCATATGACGTCACATTGATAGATAGATACTGTGGAAAGGTGAATTGAGTATAACGTCATATACTTAAGTGACTGGTCGGATTACTCCATTCTACATAGTACGACGGTTGATATGAAATGACAGATAGATATCGGGGTATGGGGTGGGGGTGGGGGAATACTCATCAGGTTATTAATCATTTTTTCAGCTGAGGCAAAGCAATGCATGCCATTGTTACAAAGAGTGCTGGTGCCAAGCGCGCTTACGTTTCCAGATAATGCAATTCTAAATGCAGAGCCACTGCAAACATAATATATTTCCTGTTTGGTTACTCTCCTTTTAAGAAAGTTAATCAACGCGTTTCCTTAAGCGAGTCTAACCGATTGTTAGCGCTTGGTATTCTTGTGCAAATATTGTGTTGACCTGATTAACGTGTATCACTATTATATTGTATTTATATCGAAGCTACGTGAAATGTCTCACAGTTTTGGAGCATAGCGTTTAAGATGTTTATGTTAGCAATTTTACTTAGTGTATGTAGTATCGCCAATGATACATGTATGGTTAGATCGAAGCACACGTTACATCTTCTATTGTAGTTTCCATATATATGAATTGCTATAGCATGTTCAATTATATTGGTGTAACTCTGTGAAGTATATCAATTAAACAGATATTATAGCAGCTACATGTTTGACAGGTATGAGATTGTAATAATTATTTAGTTGTTGCTGTTGATAAGAAGAGCCATATACACGGACAAGTTGGATGATAGCAAAATGGAACTGTGTTTGAATAACACAGATTATTCTTCATTCCATCATCATGCAGACTCAGAGAACGAGTTATTTCTAAGTGTTCCTATACACACTGACATCGGCAAAGATTTATCCAAAGGTATATCAATTACGATGTTCGTTTTAGGGATAATTGCCAATGCTTTACTGATTCTATACTTGGTGCGATCAAGACGATTCAAATCTCCACTCGTTATGCTCATCACTTCTTTGGCATTTGCAGACTTTGGAACGTGCCTTGGTGCAATCTCCTATATAGTGTTCCTCTTTCCCATGATGGAAGTGCCTAATACCGAAATAACCTGTCCGCTTACCGTATATATGACTGTTGTTCTTTACATATGCAGTGTGTATCATTTGGTATTATTCGCGTGTCTTTGGCCATTTCTTTGGCCACTGGTGCATATAAATTGTGTGGTGTGATTTGGGTTGCAAGCACAATTTCACAGTCATACTTTGTTGTATTCATGCGAGCATTGGAAGATACTTCGAGTAACAACATGGAAACTTGTTTATTTTGCCAATACACAGCCAAGCCGGAAATCCAAGATGCTGTTAGTAGTGTATATGCATTTTTTCTACCATCTTTGTTTATAGTAATAATTCACATATCCAAAGAGATACGATTGAAATGTATGTTAAAGAAATCACAGAGGGTGGCATCTGACCGGTGCCTGAGTTCTGACCCGCGTGCCCTGACCATTGTGGTGTTGCTATTCTATATCACATGGATAGCCAATAATGCACATAGTACTGCACACACATTTTACAATGGACCAAATTTGCATATTCACAATCATTTGGACTTTTGGCTTACGATTTTTTAACTTATTTCAATTCTGTATTAGATCCATTTGTGTATTGCTTTGCCTCTAGCGCTGTTCGCAGGGATATGCTTAGTTATTTCTGCAGATGATGATCTACGGGGTGGAGTATGGGGCGAATTTGTTTCTATATACACTGCTTAGCCTTTACCATGTATACTCTACTCCATAAAGGTTTGTAGTGATTCAAAAACTTATGCCATTAAGATTATTAAACGCAGCTCCGCTGGCACATTTAATGAAATATGTGTTTTACCAATTAATCTGCTCTCTCTCTCCCTCTCTCCCTCCCTCCCTCCCTCCCTCCCTCTCTCTCTCGCTGTCTCTCTCTCTCTCTCTCTCTCTCTCTCTCTCTCTCTCTCTCTCTCTCTCTCTCTCTCTCTCACTCTCTCACTCTCTCTCACTTGCTCACATTCTCTCGTTCCCACGCATCTCTTTCTGCATTGGAGAAGCAAATTGCCGATGCTGCTTATTCATGTTCACCATGCTCAAACGCAATTCGAAGAAATAAATGAATAATAAAGGTCGATAAAGACACATTTTCATGCAATATCTACTTTCGTGGAATTGGCCTGGTAATTAATAAGGCGTGAATATGTTGCATATATTAGGGGAGTGCATTCTCACAATTTGGTTAAACATCATTCTACTATAAATATTCTGTTATATCGCTAGTATATGCGCATCATTTCTAGTCAATGTTAATGAATGATCTGATGCACTTCAAAATAATGCTTACGGAATGGCTCTCTCGGAAATGCATTTAATAATTTGATAGCATGTCTTTCCTTTCTTATTATTCCATGTAAATCGTGTATAACAATGTTTAAATTAGTCAAACTGTGATTTTGCATTAAGTCAAGTTAATATACTCTAAGACTAGATCAACCGAGAGGAAATTGGATTGATATTTCCTGCATAGGTCGTAATATCGTGCGGCCGTTCGCTCCACCAGGTGGGGCGAGCAGCCGCCGGGTACGATCTGGTTAGTAAGACGTCCAGCCGAGCAGACTATGTTTCGCCAGTACCCTTAGTTGTCGGGACAGCTGGAAGTACATATAGCTGTGCACGGTTACCGATTCACGCATTCAAGTCACGACTGTTAAACTGCACCATACCATCTGATGATTCCATTCACGACCCCGTATATATTGTGTATAGGGAGAGGTCAACTTAGGTCGCCTCAACCAAGTCTTCTTTCAGCCGGTGTGTACAGTTCCTGCGGATGTTTTAGATAATCAGGTAATGGACAGGATGGGTGAGAACGGCACCATGTGGGTTCACGGCAGCCATAAGAGATATAAGATGCTCCATCATCATCATCATCATCATCATCATCATCATCATCATTTTACGAGGCATAAGCCACTGGCTTGTTATTGCCTCAGTGCTTCTATTATCGTACGACTAGCTCAGTTCAATTCAAAAGACTTTGTGATGGTCTGATAAGCATGTTCAGTGTATTTATCGCTATCCGGATCTCCTTCTTTACGCAAATCAGGTTTAGTCAAAATGATGAAGCATTTCTTTGAATTGCTTGTCTAGTTTACTTTTGAAGGATTCAACCGTTGATGCCTCTATAATTGTTGCTCGCAGTGAATTCCAATAGGGTACCACTCTGTTAGAGAAAGGTATTTGCGAATATCCTTAGTGCTGCGTTTCATGTTGATCTTGAACTTATGCCCTATAGTGTGTGTATTAGTGGAGAGTTCGAAGAAGCTGCTTTTGTCAATGTTGTACATATCATTAAGGATTTTGTATGTTTCGATTAAGTCTCCTCGAAATCCTCTGCATTTCAATGACATTAGATTTAGGGTTCTGAGTCTTTCTGTGTAGCTGTAGTCTCTAATTTGTGGTAATAACTTTGTTGCCCGACGTTGTACTTTTTTCTAATAGCTGGGATTGTCGTTTAAATCTTGGTGACCATGCCGAATTACAGTATTCAAGTATAGGTCTTACTAAGGATTTGTAGAATAAAGTAAGTGTAGATGGCTCTACAAAGGAAAACGTTCTTTTGACGATTCCTACTCTACTATTCCCTTTAGATATGATGTTATTTATGTGTGTATCAAAAGAAAGGTCTGTGTCGATATGTACTCCCAAATCCTTTTCTAGCTTTAATGTAGAGATTGGCTTATGTGGGAGGTACCAGTTGTCATAGAGTATTGGATTCGTGAACTGTTACTGCCGAAATGTAAGACATGCGTTTTACTTGTATTGAAGCCTAGTCGCCATGCCCGGGACCACTTGCATACCTTGTCTATGTTATCTTGAATGTCATTGGTGGATGGGTCTCCATATATCTTTGTGTCATCGGCAAATATTTTGCAGTGGTAGGTTAGTGATTCTGGTAGATCATTTATGTAAATTAGAAAAGGACAGGCCCAAGAACACTTCCTTGTGGTACGGCACTGGTTACATCTGCCCAATCTGATGTTGTATCTTTAATTCTGACTCTTTGTTTTCTATTGGTTAAATAGTTTTCTATCCACTTGGTTACTTTATTTCCTATACCGTAGCTTTGCAATTTTGATTGGAGTCTTTTATGCAGTACTGTATCGAAAGCCTTGGAGAAATCCAGATATACAGCATCAACAGATTCCTTTGCATCACGCTTAGTCGTTATGTATTCGAGATACTCTAGCAGTTGAGTTTTGCATGATCTGTTATGTCTGAAACCGTGCTGGCATGTAGAGAATAGGTTGGCTTCTTCCAAATAGTTTACTATACTGTCCCTAACAAATGACTCCAGGACCTTGCACAGGGTGCAGGTAAGTCTAAATGGTCTGTAGTTATTTTGATCAGTTTTTTAACCTTTCTTGTATATGCAGCACACATGTGCCAATTTCCTGATATTTAGTAGTACACCTACTTCGAAAGATTTGTTAAAGATGATGCATACAGGTACACTAATTTCCTTGGTTACTTCAATTAATATTCTCACTGGAATTTCGTCTGGGCTATAGCTTTTATTTGGATTGAGGGCTTTCAGTTTTTTTCTCAATAGCCATAGGTGTTATTAATATACTGCATACAATAGTGCTGGTGGTCCTCTTGTTGATACTTGGTATATTATGCAAGTCCTAAGAAGTGAAGATACTTGAGAAGAAGTTCTTGAGGATATTGGCTTTTTCTTTGTCATCTGTGCTAATGGTGCCAGTATCTGTGTTACGGAGATGACTAATCGATTCATGTAGAGTTGTTTTGCTTTTTACATAGTTCCAAAACGGCCTAGGGTTATTTTTCTTTCAGACGCCACTTTTCGTTCGAAGGACTGTTTGTCTCTTCGGATGGATGATGTAGCTGTGTTTCTGGCAGTCTTGTAAAGCTCATAATCTGTTGTTTTCTTAGTTTTATTATACTTTTTGTAGGCTCAGTTCTTTAGTGTAAGTGACTGTGATGCGGTGTGATCAATCCAGAGATGCTTCTTTCTGCCCTGATACTTAGAGGTAGGAATATATTGCTCTTCCATAGTGGTAGAACATCATAATGATGGAATGCCCATGCGTGTGTGCATGTTTAGACAACAGTTTGGGATTTCGCCGGTGTGTGTGTTTTTGATGCCCGTTCAAGCCCAGCGACAGCCTTGCCATTTAATTAATGCTAGAGACCTCCCCTTGCCGCCTAGGGAATACGTGGATGGCTTTACACCAACGGCAGCAAGGAAGACACAACATATTCGGAATCGACGAGAGCCAGAGAAACAGACCACGCACCTCTCTTTGGGAAAGCCGATACAGCGCAACAGGAGGTGATGAAGCAACACATAGTTATCAGAAGCAAGCAACTTGCGAGCATGGGGCAGGATACCAGAACAATCAGACCTAATGAATGACACTCTGGAATTTATTGTGCGTGCTGTTCTGTTGTGAGGCGCCATTCAATGAGTAGGTTGCCTCCGAGTTGCTAGGATTCACATTGCAATTGAAGCAATACCACCGCATGGCGCAGGAAGCTAACCATAATTACAATATAACTATTGAATATCTTAACCGGCCCACTGATGGTTACCAGCTGCCATACAATTAAATATCAGGTGCTCAATAGTAACACTATATTAAGTACAGTGGCAGATAGGCAATAAATAAACTGGGGTGATAAGTTAGGACATAGTTTCGGATGTTAGCGCCCGCTCCTCGTGCAGGAGATTCGTGTAAGACGTTGATTCAAGCCAAGAAGCATGAGCCAAGTAAAGCAGCTCCAAAATTAGAAGGCAGTTTATTTCTTCAATTCAGTTTAATTAATCATTTAGTTAAATCTGTAGATGGCTTAAAATATTAATTCACCCATTTAACCATCCTTCAAAATCAATTACATTCTGGCTATTCGATGTTGCAAGCGCCACAGCATGTACTATTCCCGCAATATGCAAGTAAGTGTTTGAGGCAGATAAGTCAGTTGGTTGGTTGGGTAAAGTGTGACAAACTAGTCGGACATCATCGCGCCTGACACATTATATATTGTGTATGTATACGTAGCTAGGCTAAAACCACAATTTTCTAAGCGATGAGAACTTATAAACGGATATTCATAACTTAAATGGATTTATTACTGCTGGTTTCTACCATTGCAACGATACTGTTCATAACAGGGTTTCTGTAATTTAAACGTCCGCATATCTAGCCTACTGGTGGCTTACCTTATGGGCAAATATGCCTAAACTTTCTCAGTCATGCGCAATTGCGAATTTCATGGAAATAGTCTCTCATATATCTAGCAGAGAACTAGCCTACACTCTATATAGAAAAAGCGTCGTCAAATACCCTCTCCCAGCATATTGCCAGAGAGTATACCCATTTGCCTAGTGTCTCTGTTAACCCACACCGCACTCGTGCCGATGAAAGTGGATGAACATGGTCCTTCTACACTACAACACTTACCTCTCAATGACACCATTGAAGAGTGGTCCCAACAATGGAGATGCGGGTAGAGTGCACAGAATGCTTATAGACTCCTTAATAGGTAAATGACATGCCTTATGAAAAATAGTCTATATGTGAAAGACGATAAGTATACATGTAGATTTTTTACGAATTTTTAAGCTCGATTATATGTGCGTGCGTACGTGCGCGCGTTCGTGTGTGTGTGTGTGTGTGCGTTCTTTTCATTTCGCTATATCATTTTAGTTTTTTCCCCGCATACATTATTCACAGTGAACATATTATAAAACTTCTAGCACTAAATTTGCTGTGACACAATCAGCTGCACGATACATAATTCGCCCACGACGGATGGTGATGCGACCCTGACAGTCAGAAAAAATAACAGGATGCTATATAAGTAGGCGTAATCTGCCTGTTATTCATAGCAGATATGATAACTAGTCCAGCCGTCTAGTCAGCTTGTATTGGACACGTTGCTGTGCTGACTGATATATCTGGCAGGTTTTGATTCAGCGTCAAACATTGAGTTCTTTCCGTCCCTATGGGAGGTGGACGGAAGGTGGTTGGGCGTCACTTAGGCCCGCCCCACCCCACCTCACCCCGCACAGTTTCTTGCATGTATTACCGGCTTCAGAGCTCAGATAACGTGGCAGCTGCGTGGATGATGTGTCCTAAAGTCAAGTTCTGCTGGTGGCTGTTAATTTGATATACTCGAGACTGCAAGGTGGTGGTCGCCGAGGACATCGCGATGGTTATCCACCACAGTAGAAGACTTGGTGGAGCAGCACATGAAGCAGTGGTAATTGTCGCTGCAGCTTGACTTGTGGCACTGGACACTGTGTGTAAAACGTCGTCTGGAGCTTTTATTGGTATTAATGTTACTGCTCGTGGAGTAGCAGCAGCTTCAGTTTCGTAAGGCGGGCCAATCTCAATACAGACGATATCATTGGTGGACGCGATGAAGGTGTAATATCCGCAAGGGAAGCCATCCGTTTCGTCGGAGATATAAATTCCTGGGACTGTGTGTACGTGTTCATGAGTGAGGTGGAGGGTGCGTATCAGTGTTTCCCACCGCCTAACTAGTTAGACATCCTTTATTAGATGGCTTGCTTGGAGCACCTATACATTAAGGGGCATGACGTGAGAGGGGAAGGCAACAGCCCCGCTCTTCTCAAAATATCTTAACTTATATACATGTTTGTCCTATATGTGATTTACCCTGGGTCGGCAGGTTACCCATAAATGGGTGTTTGCTTACTATATAAACCAATCCAAGATAGGCCTCACTATGATGCCATCATTGTAAACTTAAATGAGTCCGGTATATAATTGAAAACTATATATATATACTGTTCAAACTCGCTATACAGGGCGTATGTGGTGGATCAAGTATCGACTCTGGGCAGTAGGGACATGTAATGGGAAGGGGTATAGCGAGTTTGGACAGTAGAAATATTTACATACCCTGCATACGTTTACATAGAGCAGTACAAACAAGACGTGTGTATGTACGCTTACTTGATTCTGCGGCTGTAGTAGTAGAAACATCCTACAGCTGCAAATAGGCCTACGCTTTTGCCCACTGTGTCTTGTCCTCAGCCACAATATTTAGCTTCCTCGGGTCCATTCTTGATTTGCCGGTACGAGTGCTGCTTTCTTGAGGTCACCTCGTAGCACGGTTAACAGATTTATGCAGCGATGTCCTCTCCTGGCTTTGTATTTGCAGGCTCGCAGTCGGGTAAATTACAAAGCTCTCTCTCTCTCTCTCTCTCTCTCTCTCTCTCTCTCTCTCTCTCTCTCTCTGTCGGTGAGTCCCCTGGCATGCTGGGCACCTGGCTAACATGGACCATCTTTGCTGGGCGACATTTATGGAAAGCGGCGATGTATTACACGTCTTGTAAAGTGCATCATTGGAAATTATGGTGTCTGGCCATCGGTGTCCAGTGATGGTGTGTAGGTGTTTGTGGTAGCAGGCATCACGTTTTCTAGAACCGCGTTTGAAGCTTCCCAGCTGGTACAGTTATACAGCATCAATGATAGGCTGGTTGCATTCTATATACGTAGCCTTTTCAGCGATGCCTGTTATACAGTATCAATGATACTCAGGTTGCATTGTATATACTTAGCCTTTTCAACAATGCCCGTCAACGGCATTTTTGGCGCATCATTCGTAGGAATCCAGAGCTTCCAGAAGGATTGGGAAGCTATATTCCCATGACGCACCATGCAGCGATGTCAGCAATACTACAAAGCAGCACTGAGCCCAGGTTATAGAAACAATGATTGTACACTAATAAGATGCGATATTGTGGCAGAATGTGTCACCATTTTTTATGGTGGTGATATATCTCTGTATCAAGGATGCCACGGACATTTCCAATTTAATTCAAAACTTTAGGCCATTGGAGTACACACCGTAGCAGACGAAGCCGTCTCATCTTCCTACACGCGGGAGGGGAGAACACCAATGGGGGCACACGCCGCTGTATACGGTCGCTTGCTCTATTAACGTGAACGCACTTATGCTGGAGCACATGAATGAACAATTTCTTTCTACAATACCATCCCACTTCTGGCACACAATCATCAAATTATCTTAAGGCGATGTTTGTCATCGTGATTCAGGCCACACCAGTATAGTATGGATAATGTTAGTTCATGACGTGATCCATTCACTGTTCCATTGTCCATGAGAACTGGGTCGGATGCTACATATGTTAATAAAGAAAAGTTTTTTTAAAAGATGATCGCAATTGTATGGTGTAGTGTAACAACTCAATTTTCGTACATAATCGTTGAAATTATCGCAGTTTATTTAATCTAATAGGGTTATAAATAAGTGAAGTAAATTTTGTCATTGTCGGAATAAGTGTTCAAATTCGCTCAAACTGTAATTTTCCTGTCTCATGTGTTGCTGTATGATACAATGTTCTCAGAATAGACTGACCATCCCAAATGGATTCCATTGCACGCAACGATAATTTGTCCGGCCAATTATTGTTTGAAGACCCACCGTGCTATGATTGCAGCCATCATTTTTATCTTCAGAAACTGCTAACGTGACTTTAATGTGGAAAAGGAGAAACTGATGTACGAGTCTGAACTGAACAATTCAGCCATGATCGTCAAACAGCGTTTGACACATTTATTTTGTTAAAGTGTATACATTTAATGTCCTGGTATTAATAGAATCAGGTTATTATACCAATCTGAAACAGTGGGAAGTAAGAATGCTGCTGAGAAAACGATTATGCACACACTGTGATGAATTAGACAATATTCCTTTATTTGTTAGATAGAGCGATTGGCGCTCAACATGTATGCGCGCATACCTTGCAGTGGCAACGCAGATAATTAGTAAATCAAGTGATAGAAACTTGGTCATAAACAATTGTTTGCACGAAGTTGTTTGCTAGGAGTACCACTTATCATATGTATGCGTGCGTGCGTGCATGCGTACGTACATGCATGCGTATGTATGTGCATACATATTCCCTTGCATGCATGCATGTGTGCAGTACGCATGTGCATTTCTTTGGGCAGCTGCGTTTGTAACTAACTATTCATGCGTGTATGCGATCATGTCTATGCGCGTCCTGTTATAGTTCCCACTTTCAGAAGTGGATAATTAATCAATTTAGCGGATATAAAACGGAAAGGTGTTCATGAACAATTGCTTAAAAATGTGTTGCCAGGTTGCTACCATCTCAGTGAATACTGAATCTGTCTCCATCCATCATATGCCGTCATATGACGTCATAATCAAGTACATGGCGTGCAGGATGACGTCATAATCATTTAACTCACATTTTGTTGAATATGTTGAAACTAATTTGACTGGGCGATGTTACTGACATAGGCAACAACAACGCTTACACAAATTAGTTTCAAAATATTTAATAGCTTTCCTGTATATTCGTCTGGAATCGATAGTCAAGGAGTTCAGAAATCGATCGATACGAACACGGACGAGGTGTGGGTGGAGCTTAGTGTAGAGATGGGCGGGGTGTAGCTAAAACTGGAACTGTCCATTAGATTGTCTTTCATATTTGAAATAATTAAAAAATACCGGTTATTGCACACCTGACTTGACTGATAAACACCATTCTAAGTTGTCAAATATATCTTAGTCGTTACTATAGCTATATAAAACTGGTTTATCCCATTAACCTTAAGAAAGTAATTCTTCTCGCGGTGATATTGATTCATGAGAAAATAAGTTTCACAGCTAATCCATGTACTGATAACAGAATATGATTATGCTATGTGCTTATTTTCGTATGTACTTGCAGTTGACGGTCAGATGATAGGTTGTTATCTGCTTACCACTTGATGCTCATTAAGCTCCAGGATAACATAGCCTGACTAATACTATTCTAATATTGATCATTGGATTGTTTTGTTTAAATCTGATTACATGGAAACTTATTTTGCTGTCATTATTAAGGTGTGAACTTGTGATTTAATGTAATCCTAAACAAACAATATATTGTCGGTAACATGCCATTTACATATAAATCTATTTTATAGGAATAACATCGGCGTACAACACTATGTTCCATTACTCTGTGGGACTACTTACAATTCAAGTGCATCGCAAATGCAACGATATATAAAGGCATGTACTAATTACAATTTCTACAATATTAGTATATTACAACAACGCTCTTTCATTGATGGAATTGTCAATCTGATTGCAACCATACACAGAGGTCAGTGGATAAACATCTTCTAATGGACTTTTCCACTTTTAACTAGATAAGCTCCACCCACAACTCGCTTGTATTGGGATCGATCGATCCGTGAACTCCCTGACTATCAATTTCCAGAAGACTATACAGGTAGGTGTTTAAATATTTTGAAACTAATTTGACTGGCCGCTATTGCTGGCTATGGCAGCAACAGTGTCCATTGAAACTGAATGTGTATTAAATAGCAAATATATACAGTTCGTACAACGTGTCGGACTATTAAACATTAAAGACGGACTATTTTCGCATCATGCATGCCGTCATGATTACGACACCATCCTACACGTCACATAGTTGATTATGACGTCGTATGATGTATGGATGCACGTTGAAAGGTCCATTGCAAGTCTCTCTACGTTCTTGTCACATAACTAACACCATATTTCCGCTTAACTATGCGTGTGTCACATTAGATTGGTGAAGTTAAATGACTATTAAACCATCATACACAATAGTGGTAAGTAATGAACCCATTTGTTTGTAACCAAATGATAGTCCATTAGATTAGCGATATAGTCCATACGACAAGATATATTCTTGCAAGAAGCATAATGACAAATATGTGTTCACCTTAAGCAATTTTAGTCATCAAAATAAACAGACGCGGCACCAATAATTGATTCAAACGTCTACCTGGTCGAATCCTAGCCAATATTCAAAACGAATGCTTTTCCATAGTCTAGTAGT
This sequence comes from Chaetoderma sp. LZ-2023a, assembly GCA_034401795.1. Classification (NCBI taxonomy): domain Eukaryota; kingdom Metazoa; phylum Mollusca; class Caudofoveata; order Chaetodermatida; family Chaetodermatidae; genus Chaetoderma; species Chaetoderma sp. LZ-2023a. The sequence continues at coordinate 31,930,273 of CM067363.1, read as the reverse complement.
CATGTGATTTAGGATGGCCGAGCCACGATTTGAATTCTAACTGACTTTTGAAAATACATCTGGTCTGAAAACAGTGCGTTCAAATTGGTTCCAGGGATCTATTTTATTGGATAATTTTTCAAAATAGCAATCTATGTGATAAATAGAATATCAGATTCGGTCCCATTTCATATTACTATTATCTACCTCGTCATATTGTACTTACTAAAGCTTGCGTAATATCATATGTTTTTTACTCGATTTATAATAGTGATATGGCATTGAACCTCGTTTCAGATCCTCTGTATAATGAATGGAATTGAAAGAAAAAATAAAAATAAAATTAGTTCACTATCTTATTCCCAGAGTAGTACAAATTTGAAAACCAACTACTATTGCTTGATTTATTGCCCTATTTTCATCTACATTGTGATAGGCGCTCTGCTCAAACCTGAAAAGCATTTTAGGCATTTTCCTAAACTGTGTATCACATTTTACATACTAATTCACCTTTCCAGAGTACCCACCCATCATATGACGTCATAATGAACTGCGTGGTGTGTACAATGACATCATAATGAATGACGTCATGAATGACGTCGATAAGTACGTCACGAACGCATATTTGATGACGGTCTATGGGCTGTTGTACAAATTGTTTGCTTTTACTATTTAATAAATATTCTGTTGAATATTTTGAAACTAATTTGACTGGGCAGGAAATTGATGGCTAGGGCATTCGGGGATCGATCAATCCAAACACGGCGAGGTGTGGGTTGAGCTTAGCTAGTGATGGGCGGGGCATAGCTAAAAATGGAAAGGTCCATTGTGTTGTTATCCTGTACTATCTTTCTCTGCATACAAGTCATGCCCTATACACATTCCTTCACCCACATGCAGATCATAGATTATGCTCATTATTTTCTCTAGGACTTGTTTGTAATTTCTTATATATTAAAGGCTGTTTTCCGTATATGTATTAGCTCTTTCATGCTAAAGCCGGCCCAAACTTGCATCTACGGCTGTTTTGAGGAATGTCCATTTGTAGGTCAAAAGAAGACTATTTTGGACAATTTTCCACTGTAATGACTGGCTTGATAATCTACAAGCCATTCCAATCGTAAATTGTAAGAATAGTCTTCCCTTGGCCTACAAATACACATTCAGTAAGTAAATAATCTTTTATCAAATTTAGTCATTACAGGGTGAATATATGTGAACATATAATTTCCATAGACACATGATTTGAAGTAGGTGTGAAGCGAAGCGCCACCCTATTATATTATATCGATGTGTAATATTTATACACATGACACCCTCTCTTGAAATTACTAAAAAGATTTAAGATACAAGGTTCCCATCTCTGATTTCATATTACGGAATGGGTCCATGTGCCCATCAATATAATGTTGTTACCTACGTTTCAAATGATTTTCGTCAGAACATTGCATATGTATATTGTACATGCATATTACCTGTACATATATCCACACACATTACAGTAGCGAATGCTATTGTTAATTAATTAATGATGCACAAAATTCATCTTCATCCGTTCTGGCTGAGTTAGCATGGCTATCGCCCACTCGTTGCGCATATCAGCATATCACGGTTGCTAGATTTATTATCTAATGACAATATCTATGTCACGATTTGCTCCCACCTCTATTCAAGGTATTCAGCGTTCTACACATTGTTATTAATGTTGTCAAATTGTCTATTAATAAAAGTGGCTTTCCAGCTGTAATCTATGTCTTTGTTATTATTATGAAAGAGTCTCTCTCAGTGCATTTGTTGCCTTAATACTCATGTTGTTCTGTATATCTTGGCAGTTTTACATTTTTATACAAACTGCATGTTCCTGATTAATTGCTGTGAGGTAGCATGTCTGTTTATTATGCTAATCACGGTGTGTTGTTTTCCAATATTATTTCCTGATTAAAAGTGCATATTCACACCAGAATGCTTGAAAATAAAATTATTTAAATTTAAGTTTGTATCTCAGTGTAATGAAACGAAATAAATCTTAACAAATGACGATTTCATTTCGTATATATGATTGTTTAATTGTGAAATCGAAATAGGGGCACATGTCACTAATTCAATTTCGCAACTTAGATATTGTTGTTAATTTGTACGTAATAAAATCATCATATGTTAACATCTATTTCGTTTCATTACATCCACAAGCCACTAAAAGTATATAATTTCAAAAATTATGTTTTCAAGCATTTTGGTGTGAATGTGCACGTTTGACGTACATCGATCATGTAAGTTCATTCATGCATCCGTCACATGTAAATGCTTTTCACGTAGCATGTTGTAGGTGTGTGCATTTCATTATGTAAGTGTATATTGATCGATATTCGTCATTTGACTATCTTCAGAATCGTAATGTTGTGCTGTTCCTGATTGTCTGTGTGAAATCAGATATGAGTGACCTTATTGAACGGCTATTACTATGAATCATTGTTGCAATTTTACTGTGTCCGTAGTACAATCGTCCCATTACATGTGGCCCACCTCCTAGGCTAATTTACTGGCCTTCAATGTTAGATATTTGTTCTTGTAAATTCTCGTCGAATGTGTATCCTCTACGTCAAATATTGACCCTTAGATTTGTGTCGTCAGCCTGGGTGTATGAAGTTCAGTCAGATGTTTAAAACGGTTAATGATCAACCAGGGCCATGCCACCGAACCGGCATAATATTATTACTTAATTGCCATTGCACTGCGACCAGACTGCCAAACATTCTCGTCGAATTGCCATTTCACTGCGATGAGATGGCCAACTCGGTTCATCGGACTGCCATTGAACTGAAATCGGACCGCACACCATCGCATTGACGTTTCACAATCAATAGACTGTTATCGTACAGATTTCTCACTCTCATCGCACTGAGTTCATACTGCCATCGTACTCTTACCACTCCGCGATCACACTGCCATCCTACTGAATTCAAACTGCCTTCATGCCACCGTCACCGCATTGCTGGACATGTCGCGAACCTATCTCAGCATCAACTCACAACCAAATATCCTGTATAAATATTAAGTATTATTTCATGCACAATTATACACACATACATACATACACACCCTTATCTCTGTTCAGTTTTATACATAATACAATTATTTAGTTAATTTCCTTTTAAACTGATTTCAGTATTGCTCGATGAAGGTGACTAGTTGCAAATACGTTAGTCTGGTATAAATAATTCATTTTAGTGATCTCGTCCATGTAGTGGTTTAGATGGGCATGGCTTATTATGACTCTCTTGCGTAATATGAAAATCTCTAGGATCTAATCTTTAATCTCTCGTTTGACAACTGCACCTAGAAGCACGCAACCTCTTACTCATATCAATTAACTCTGTAATAGCCAATTGAACTCTTCGCACATGTTGATTGTCCATTGTAGACCACTGAAACGTATCTTTCTTTTATCCCGCAAATTGATAGTTTGCAAGACCACTGCAGAGTCTGTTTGGGCTAACGTGAATATGAAATGGCTAATGGTCCGGAAAATCCAAATTATTATTTTATCATGGTCCATTTGTATTCCAAGAGAAGACTATTTTGCCAGATCCAGTCATTTCAGTAGGATATTTTCAAAGGATCTTCTTCACTTGTCCTGAAAATGGGCATTTCTCAAGGCCTTGGCCATTTTATACATCATTGGGCTAAGGTGACATAAGTGGTAGATACCACTATTGTTTTGGATGCAGAGCACAGCCTGATTATAAGAGCACAACACAGAAATAAGAATCATGGTTTTCCGGTGTTTTGCTCTTTTTGCAACGAGATACCATCTTCTACTATGTTGTTTATGTATCTAGGCTTGTGGATTTTCTATTTTTATGCTGGGGTGTCTTTATTGATCAAGAAGTGTTCAATGGTGTTAATTTGCTTAACCCTTTCAATCAGAAATCCCGAATTCGAACAAATCTTTTTCATTTAATAAATATGTTGCTGAATATTTTGAAACTAATTTGAATGGAAGCTATTGTTGTCTATGATATAGCAACAGCCTCCTGTCAAATTAGCTTCAAAACAGTCAACAGCTTACACGTAGAGTTAGCTTGAAATTGAGATTCATGGACTTCAAGTTTCAACGGTTTAAATGGCCTAGATCTATGACAGTATTCGATACACAACGTGTTGTCATTATGCAACACGCGCTTTCATTGGACAGTAACACATTAGAAGACAATACAGTGCTAAATACAGAGTCACTAACATTATGCCACGGTAGATATTCTCTTTCTCTTACGGCAAAAACTTATAATCATAATGTCTTTCTTTGAAGCACCATAGAGAATTACCATGACACGTGATCAAATATAAACTAACCATCTTGATCATATGTAGATATTTCTTGTACCATCTGGACTGCAGCAAATAAATAGGACGTGCGCATCTAGGCAGAGGCTAAGTGTATATTGAGTTTTAGCAAATACAGTGATAAACATATAATGGACCTTTCCAGTTTTAGCTATGCCCCGCCCATCTCTAGCTAAGCTCCTCCCACACCGCGCTCGTGTTGGGATAGATCGATCTCTGAACTCACTGACTATCAATTTCCATAAAACTAATCTGGTAAGCTGTTGAATATTTTGAAACTAATTTGACAGGGCGCTGCTGTTGCACCATGTGTATTAAATAGTAGAGGCATACAATCCGTACAATGTGTCGGACTATTAAGAGTTGAAAATGATCCAAATAGAATCATTTATGATGTAATGATTATGACGTCAGAATACACGTCACTTTGTTGGTTATGACGTCATATGACGTCAATTGATCGATGGATAAAGTGTAACGGTCCATTACAATAACATAGATATTTCTGCTCTTGTAGAGCTGAGAAGTATATCAAGTGAACCATCATAGGCATCAATAGCGGCTATATTAGTTAAACGATCCGACGGTAGGTGGTGCTGATAAGAGTAGGAACATACAAGCACGAGTGCAATAACAACAACACCAGCAACATCATCATCATCATCATCATCATCATCATCAACAACACCAACAACAACAACATCATCATCATCATCATCATCATCATCATCTTTATCATCAACAACAACAACAACCGCAGCAGCAGCAGCAGCAACAACAACAACAACGACAACAACAACAACAACAACAACATCATCATCATCAACAACAACAACAACAACTAACTAATATAAGCAAAGGCTACCCGACCACTAAAGGTGTCTATAAACGTATTCCGGTTACGATACCCATTGTAGGAACCATTGTCAATGCGTTACTGATTCTAAACCTTCTGAGGTTACGACGATTCAAATATCCACTCTTTATGCGTATCACTTCTTTGGCCGTAACTTATTTTGCAACATGGTTTGGTGTGGTTTCATCAATAGTGTTTCTTTAACCATTGGTCAAAACCCTAAATACCGAAGTAATGGCACAGCCGTCCTATGCGCATGTAGCCTATATCACTTGGTATTATTCACATGTCGTCGCTGTGCACAATTTATAATCATCGTTGACCACATCCACATATTGCATGACACGCTGTTTTCAAAGTATGCGCTGTTACATGGGGTTTCTGTTCAATCCTAGACGCAAAATTTCTTATGCTCCAGCAAGTAACGGATGTTGCAGTCAAGAACACAATTGAAACTGAACGAATCTGTGACTACACCGGAACTTATGAACTACAATGTTATTGCCTCGTTATCTATGGATTCGTTCTGCCTGCTCTGCTTATAGTAATACTCCACATAGCCAAAGAAATACGCTTGAGATGCATGTTAAAGACATCACTGGCAGAAACAAGTGACCGACGCCTGAGTTCGGACGGTTGTGGCTGGACCATGCTCGCGGTATTGTTTTGTGTCACATGGATTCTCAACGTAGTGCACGGAATCCCACATGAAGCAGCAAATGCACAATTGCTAGATATTCACATTGCTCTGACCTTCGGACTGCGAGTGGTGACTTATGTAAATTCCGTTCTCGACCCATTCGTTTATTGCTTTGCATCAAAGACATATAGGGGAGATATATACTATTAATTATATGGACAAAGTCGTCCTTCTATCATGCTACCTATAAAGTGATCTGTTCGAAGACTTGTATGCATTTGTGTTTGCAGGTTTCTCATGGGAAACGTTTTAAGGTGGGAATTGCACTGCGTACGCAATGTTTTGTGATTGCATATATGCATTTAAATTCAAATAGAACTAGAGACAATAAATCTATGTCTGTTTAACATTATGCCCATGCTTTTTAATATGCATGCGTACACACTATCATATACGCAATCGATGGCTTAACCGGGATAAATTGTGAATGATGTTATATTAAACCAAATTGAGCGCTACTTATAAAGGTTCTGAGGTGACTAAAATGGTGCAATTGGGATTAGTATTGGGTGCACCTTATAACAGTTCCAAATAGTACACTATCTTTTTCGAAGTGATCGTTTGACAATATGACCGTTTCTACAAAGTAATGGTATCCTTTTTCTCAAGATTATATTACGATCTTCAAGCTTGTTTTTATGGATGTAGTTTTAACGCTTGAACTTCTACTCGTGTTTTAAAAAAATTATTTGGGAGTAAGTAGCGCCGATAAATACGCACAGAACGTGTAGTTGTCTAATGCTATATATGTACGTAATTAGAGTATTGGCAAATAACTGTCCCCAACAACTTTGAGTCAAACTATTTTCAAAATATTTGGCAGGTCCAGGGATATTTATCCTGGCAATATGTCAGCAAGCAGACGGTTAAGAGCATTAGCTATGTCGATTCCGAGGTTTTTGTCACGTTGCAGACATGCATCGGATTTTCCAATAGACCTTTCCAGTTTTAGCTATTCCCTACCCACTTCTAGCTAAGCTCCATCGACACATCGCCGTGTTGGGATAGATCGATCCATGAATGCCGTAACTGTCAATTTCCTGAAAACTATACAGGTAAGTATATGGCAGCAACAGCGCCCAGTCAAATTAGTTGCAAAATATTTAACACAATATTTATTAAATGGTAAAGACATACAATTCGGACAAGAACGCATAGTCCGTCTTCAGATATGCGTCAGTGATGTACTTATCTTTATTATGTTATCATTCTACACGCACGTAGTTGGTTATGACGTCATATGATGGACGGTTAAAGTGGAAAGCTCCATTATGACCAACGCATACACTTTTTTCAATTGTTTACACATATTATCTCCGATTATAAATTAGTGCAGCATGCAGCTGAGTGAGCTCCATGTATATAGAATATCAATTCGAAGTCATTTCCGGTTGTAGCCAGCCTAACTGATGAGACACGCACGCGCACATGGGCGCACACACGCTCATGCAAGCGCTTGTGAACACACGCGCGCGCACTGACGCTGTACTATAGATATTTTAATCCACTAAATATCACTGGATCTGATATAAGTGAGCCCATTACCCGGGGAGGGGTGGGGCTGGGATGAATCCGATAAAGGACAAAAATACAGTCATACTTTGTAAGGCTATGACAACATGTATTACAGAATAAACATCAATTAATAACACATGCGAACGATTGTTATGATAATAATGCGTATGGTGTGTACCATCCACCTGACAACAACTTACTATTTGCACCATAGTCATTGTTCCAATGACTGACTGTGCATGCACTGGAAAGTATACTTAGTCTTCAAAATACATATCTAATGGTAGACCAATCATACTAAGAACACACCTTTACTGCCTAAAAGAGGAATCTGATCTGCCAGTCTAGTATGTGACGTCATAATCAATTATGCCACATGTGTGCTGACGGCACAATGATAACATATAGAAATACTCTGTCATGACCCTAGAATAGTCCGTCAGTTATATAAATTGGTTGGTATTACAATTTAATACATAGTCTAATAACATCTTTTGAGTCGAGAATATTGATTTCAAGATGGTAGCCTGGATGTCCGCAGTCGAGCATAATATGGCATATATCTCAAGAACGGCTCATTTAGACCACATACTTGGACTACGAGTAAATATTTTTACATTACACCTCAACAGTTGACACTTAAATTCGATGTTTGCAAACTATTTCTATATTCACTGATAGTGCTTAGTTCTCATTATCATCCAAGTCACCATTTGATATGTTTTGATAAATACCTCTGCATCCAGAACAAGCCGTTAAATACTCAAATCCATGACGACTGCACATGCAACGCATCGTTCCACAGCCTGACTTCCTATTGTATCTCGCTCGCCTGGGAAGGTACAGAGGGACAGAGTCCAAGTCCGAGTGTGCACGTGCTATTATTCTTTCAGAGACTTTCCCGTCACATTTCTCGGCGTCCAACGTATTTCCCTTCTACTGTTGGACATGATGGCACACTCACAGGCTGCGACACTTCATTGCTGCAGAATGGTGCTGGTAGCAACATGTTTGCGTGGATAGCTATTTTGCAGATAGTAACTCTCTGATGCCTCATCGTGTCAAGATGCTCATTCTACGACGATCTACGAAAAATGAGCATGGTTTTCTCACCAACCACTATGACGTCACCCTTTGATGAGTGTACACTTCCGAATATTTTGGCGCGTAAACTGAATAACCTTTTGTTATTGATGAGTTTCAGTTCGACAGCTTTGCCTATTCTAAAGACCTTGGACGTTTTATCGCACAGATAAAAGATATTCTTGTAGACGTTCTGCCATAGTACATACCGGCTTCAATTGACACGGATAAATTTGAGTTGCCCCTTTGTTTGGATCAGAAGATGTATTTGGAGAATAATCAGGTCTTTGTCGGCCTTTGCCAGTACTACTTGACAGGTTCTTGAGACATTCACTGCCGTTTGCACAAGCAATACGTCAGCATCTTGTGTAGCATAAGTAACCTTGCAATGATATCCGGTTAGGGTTTTCCCTAAGACAAGGAGCCGTTGTTTATTCTCTTTGCTTGAAAGAAACTCTTTCTTATTCAATTGCCATTTTATGGATGGATTGACTATCACTTTGCAGCCCTAGCCCTCTGCTCTCCGCAGATGTATACTGCCCTTCGTTTAAGGTCCCGCCTCCTACCCGTGAAATACGACGACTGCTTGACCGTAGTGCGCTGTCACACAATTACTATAGTTCTGCAACATCTTGCATGCGACCCACCTTCCAAGGAATATGGTGGAGAAGACCACCCTAATCAAGTGCGTATTTTAAATTCAGTACCGATTGGGGATGCCACCAACCTGTTTATTATCCTCATGCACCCTGCTGGAGGAAACAGGCATATTGTGTACTTCCTCCATAAACCAAAGAAGAAAGCAGCCATATCAGGGTCAATTCAATCAGGCATGTACTCGGGACGAACGTCTACAAGAAAATCCTTTTGTACACGCTTCACTCTGTTTGGATAAAATGTACAGCATATTTGGAATAGACAAAGCTGTCGATCTGAAGCTCATCAGTGACAACAAGTTATTCCATGTCCCGGCCAGAAATATTCGGAAGTGCGCAATCATCGAAGGTCGAGGTCATAGTGGCTGGTGGGAAGGTCGTGATCATTTTGCATAGGGCATCGCAGAATGATCAGCAAAAATGGCATCCGCCCAAATATGTTGCCGCCGGCACCTGCGCCAATGATGTTCCACAGTCTTCAAGTGTTCCGCCAGAGCCAAAGAGCAATGGATTTATTTTGGAGGCGGGGAATGGACGTGGCTGGAAGGTTTTTGAACGAATACGGACATGAGTAGACTCGTATTTGTGTAATGCTGAGACATCAGTGCTAGGGATATTGGGATATTTGACTGAGATGAAACGGAGTTTTTAATTTGGATGACTTGAATAAACCAATAGCCACATTGCGAGATAGGTACGGTGACATCCTGACAGCATTTGATTAAGGTTATTTAGTGAATAGCAAGAAAATAACTAGAAACATGAAAAATATTATTTAGCAAATTATTTGAATTCATGACTTTATACAATATAAAAGAGGGCATATTTAAACTATATAATTAATTCGGTAAAATTTAACAAAAGTCTAAAGTCTAATAAGAAGTCTGTATGGAATAGGCGTAGGATCCTTGCGATGTAAGACTTTGATAATATTATGATCTTATTTCTTCCTATAAATTCATTGCATTTGAATCTAATATTAGAACAATCTATCAATGTTTATTAAAATCCATTGCTTGAAATTTGTGGTTGTTTGTGGTGATTATTTAAGTGAAATTACTAGTCCGTGGGCTGGAGGGCCCACCTGGATACCGCCCCCCACCCACCCCACCCACTAATTGACGAATCTATATTTTTCTAACAGCTTTCGATGTCCTCTTTAAGATTATGTATGTTAACATGTGATAAATTGGGACTCAATATGGTTTTTGATGGGTTATATTAGAATGAATACTCACAGTGAAGCAGACCATATTAAGGGGTAGGGTAATGAAAACCGTTGATAGAATCATTGTAGATTGGTGGGCGACCACTCAAAATGTTGCTTCTAGTATCGTCTACGATTGCATATGGTTCACATGCAAATCATATTTATAATGAGGTCGGAAGAGGTCAAAAGGTCACAAATCTTCGCCACAGCTTAAATCTAGCAACTGTATGTTGCTATCACTGACCAGGCACCATTAAAGGAACATTCTAGTTTCAACAGCTTAAGATTGATTAAAAGGTACCATTTGACAAATATAATGAGTAAAAGTTTACTTATTTAACAGACTATTGTTACTATGACAACTGACAGCATAGCCAATTTTTTAGAATCGATGGAAAATTCATTCATTGTAAATTAATTAAGTAGATTTTGATCGAATCGTTGTAAATTGGTGATAGACCACTCAAAATGTTGCTTATAGTATCGTCTACGATATGCATATGGTTTCCATGCAAATCAGTTTGACAATGAGGTCGGCAGAGGCCAAAACGTCACAAATCTTCGCCACAGCTTAAATTCTAGCAACTATGTGTTGCTATCACTGACCAAGCACCGGTAAAGGAACATTATAGTTTTATCAGCTTAAGATTGATTAAAATGCACCATCTGACAAATATGATAAGTAAAAGATTACTCATTTAATATAATATTGTTACTATGACAACTGACAATATGGCCAATCTTTGAGAATCGATGAAAAATGCAATCATTTTAAACTAAACTTGAAATGAGCATATCATCGAATCGAAATTGTGAAGAGCAATAAAAGAGCATTCAAAATGTTTTTATTGTTGCTTGTTTTACCCACCGACTATAAATCCACTAACTATATTTGAACTCCTCTTAATACGTCACTGTCCCTATTATCTGCCGAGTTTTCGCTATCTTCGTCAGTGGAACTGTATTCCTGCTCATTCTCTTCCTTTTCATATTCCTTCTCTAAAATAACAGCCAACATAGACGAGTGTATCTCACCATCACACCACTTGGCTCGAGTCTCTGTTCACTCCATACAGTCCGGCCATTATTCTCACAAGGTTCAGGGATGCATGGCTTTGGTGCGTGGTATCGCTTCCAAATAGCTACCTGATAGTTAACCCACTTTATGTGCTCGCGGAGGCAAACTCTCGGGGGAGGTAAGGTGGATAAGTCGACGTTTTTCTTGTGATTGATCCTTTTTTCTGCATCACCACACTTTTCCATTAACATTGAGAAACGAAGTGTGTCAACGCTAGTTATGGGAGTAATCTTGTACCTTCGGCAGGTGAAATCCTCTAATTGAAGAAAGAGATCCTCTGTGATGTCCTATGACCAACCAATGGTCCGAAAAGCCTCCTGATATCTTGGTTGCCTCTGTAGGAGTCTGATAGGTTTTGCTTTGCCTATTGCTCTGAATGCACTCGGTGTATCCCATTTGGCGAAGGCATGACGATCCAAAAGGGCAGAACAGTAAAGTGGTGTAAAATTCATAGCCAGTTTTGAAATATCCAACAGCTTTCAATTGTTTCCAGAACCAGTATCAACTAATATGTATGTCTTCATGATTTGGGCATAGTACAGGAGAATGAAAAATCCATCGCTAGGTGGACTTCGGATACGCACAATGTCATAGCCCTTTTTGTTGCATAAGCACAATAGAGAATAACCTTGTGTCTGTTTCTTCTTGGTCAGATTCTTGTATCTCCGAAATAAGCACTGTGTTGCCATCGATAGATGTTAATTCGTAAGCCTTGCCATCACAAAAAGCAATGACCATCTTATTAAGTAGTTTTGAACTAAATGTATCACTTCCCCAGACTTTCAGCATCAGTTGCACTAGTTGCTGTTTGTTTTCGTTATTACTGCGAAATTCTTTCAAATTTTCAGGTCTCTTTGTATTTTCACCCTTGATTACACATTTCGTTCAAGAACCTATGCGTGTTCTTTCCATTGATTTGATAGAATTTTCCTTGTACATGTCCGTACTGAATATTACATTGGATTTACTTACTGTAACAATATCAAACAATTTCCGGCTTATCTGCTTAAATGTTCCTGGCACCTCTCATACAATAGAAAGTGGCGTTTCCATCTTCAATATTCAGTGCTCTTGTGATCAGATGGTGTGTCTGTATTTGATATTCCCTTGATTAAAGCTCTCGTGTTCCATTAAATATAGACCCTTTTGCATGAGATATGAGATGCCTGCTGATTTCTGTTGAATTTACCTGGCATGCTATTCTACACAGATTGCAACGCCCCAGCATGCACTTTCCTGACTCCATAGTCGTTGTAACTATTGGACGCCATATTCGCCACCCCCACCCCACCCATCCGCACACCACCCACGCCCCCACCCCTTCCATACCCCACCACCCCCAGTACCAACTTATTTATATACCGGAATAGAACGATTTGACTGAAAATCAGTGTGGAAGCAACTTGCAAACAAATTGTTCTCAAAATAAGCAGCAATGTAGTAACACTCACTGCAGGTATTTCGAGCAATTTGATTATCAGTCGTTGCTGACCTCCCTCCACCCCATACTCCCCTCCCTCCTCCCTTCCTCTACCTCCCTCCCTCCCACCCACCGACCCACCCATCCCTCCCAATCCACCCACCCAACCCACCCACCTACCTACCCACTCACTCCCTCATTCACTTACTCACTCACTCACCCACCCACCCACCCACTCACCCACCCACCCACCCACCCACCTTCCCACCCACCCACCCACCCAACCACCCACCCACCCACCCACCCACTCACTCACTCACTCACTCACTCACTCACTCACTCACTCACTCACTCACTCACTCAACCTCCCCCTCCCTCATTCCCATCCCCCTCTCCCTTCCTCTACTTACTACCTCCCTCCCTCCCACCCTCCACTCCGTCTCTCTCTCTCTCCCTCTCTCTCTCTCTCTCTCTCTCTCTCTCTCGCCCTCTCCGCTCTCTCTCCATCATCCCCCCCCTCTCCCTCCCCATTCGCTTCCATCTCCCCTCTCTCCAACTTGAAGCTGAAAAAGCAGAGATAAAATAGCAAGGTCACAATGACCTTGACCTTTAACCTAGTGACCTCAATGACACCATCCTCCACCCTCTTGGTTTAAGCAACCATGTACCCAAGTTGTGTTCTATTAGGGTTAAGCAATCCCAAAATATAGCATGATAAGATTTGCTAAGCCTAAAAGCTTAACATTGGAAAATAACAAAGTTTTGTAGAGGTCAGAATGACCTTGATATTCGGTATTCTGAATTCAGTGTCAGCATTCTGCTTCCTAACATCATAAGTAACAATGTATCCAAGTTTAGTTCCAATAAGATTAATCAATCTTGAAAGATAAGCCGAGTAATTTTGCTAAACACAAAAACCTAACATTGAAAACCCCCAGAGTTTGTATCAATGTCACAGTGACCTTGGCCTTTGACCTTGTGACTCCAGTATCATCATGCTGCTTCCTAACAGTATACTAAGTATAGGCAACCACAGAGCCAAGTTTAGGTGCAATAGGATTAACTGACCCTGAAATATAAGCTGAAAAGTGACACATATGTCTCTCTTTCTGCTTCGCAGGCGAGACAAAAATTACAAGCTGACATATAATATAGTTTAAGCTCTCCGGTACGGACCGGTAAGGTAGGGTAGGGTTGCCTAGCCCTTGGCCAGACTTGACAATGCCTTACTTATGAGTCATTCTACAGAAATGTCCAAATCTAGAGCGAGTAATAATGTTGGGCAATGTGCATAAAGGTAATAGATTTAATGATTTTGTTGGTTTTTAATTTCTATAACAATTACTAATGTATAATCAAAGGTCAGCAGTAACGATAACCACCAAATAAACGTGCAACACATTTTCAATAACAGCTTTAAGAAGGCAATATTTGTCGCAATGGTGTCTAGTTGCGCACCATCTTAATGGGCATTTAGTTTCACCGACATACTGTTTTTGGCATAATTTGCAAGATATTAAATAAATCACGTTTTCGGAATCGCAATCTAAATTAGAATACGTTTGAAATTTGTTCTGAAAGCTCACAAATGTCTTTTGATTTGGTAGAAATAGGTCCAATTTACACCTTCTCTTTCCACATTTCCGAGATTCGCCTACGCCTGTAATTGGACGAGTGTGGCGAATCTTGGTAGGCCTGTGATCTGTATCATTATCAGGGACAGTTTTCCAAATCCTGTAAAGTTTCAGATAAAAATCTAGATGAATATCATCTCGGTTTGAGTGCCTTGAACAAGAGGGAGCATGCAGATTCAAAGTTTTTTCTATCACTCGAATTTCAATGAAAACGGATGATTTGTGATTTTACAATTCATTTAAAGGTATGAGGCGGGTGGAAAGATTTCTTCTGCGGTAATTGATGTGAATCTGTGGGCTTAAAATATACTTTGTAATCAAGGTGGCCAGTTGTGTCATACTTTACACCTTTGTATAGAGTCACATTTAAGAATTATACGGACATCTGATCAATATAATTAGCTTTTAGCTTGGTATTTGGATTATGATTGTTCAAAATGGCGAGAAATTCATTAAATTCTTCCTTTGTATGATGCCAAATAATGAAATTATCATCGAGGTACCTGCGGTAAAAGAGCGATTGTTTCGGACATGTGCTAAGCGCATCCAAAGAGCGGTTGTTTCGGACATTTGCTAAGTGCGTCCTCCTCCCACTCTGTTATATAGATGTTGGCAAAACTTGGACTGAAACGTTTACTCATTGCGCAACCGCAAATTTGTTGATATGTTTCACCCGCGAATTCAAAATCATTGCCCTTCAAACTTAGCTCTAAGAGGGCTAATACTTCGTCAGTGGGCCTATTATTATCGGGGTATTTTTCAAATGCTTTACGGACAGAATTCAGACCTTTTTCGATGTCAATGTTCGTGCACATAGCATCGATGTCGAGTGTAATCAAAATGAATTTGGCGGTATCGAGATCTCAGAGACTTTAACTTGACATTGGCCAGGCTTGACTACGCCAGAGTTAGGCCTCATCTAGGCTTTATCTAGGCTTGGATAGGCTTATCTAGGCATTAGCTAGACTTGGATAGGCCTTATCTATGCCTTACCTAGGCTTTATCTAGGCATTAGCCACGCTTGATTAGCCCTTACATATGCCATAGCTGGGTCTTATCTCGGCTTGCCTAGGCCTTATCTGGGCTTTATCTAAACCTAGTTAGTCCTTAGCTACGCTTAACTAGGCCTTATATAAGCCTTACCCAGCAGGTGCATGGCGTTGTTTCAAAGTTGAATCCACGTTGAAATCACGTCATGACGTGATTTCAACATTGAAACAACGGCATGTACCTGCGGGATAGGTGTGTCTTAGACAGGCTTGGCTAGACTGTAGCTTGGCCTGGCTCTGCCTTACCTAGGCCTTAGCCGGGATTGAATGGGCCTTCACTATGCCATAGCCAGTTTACCTAGGTCTTAATTAGCCTTGGCCTGAGAAGAATTCTCTAGGCCATAGCCAGGCCTTGCCAGGCCGTACCTAGGTCAGCTGGACTAGACCCTTAGATAGGCTTTGCAAGGCATTACCTATGCTTCAAACATGATTTTCTATGCCTACCTAGGTCTTCGCCAGGATTGACTATTCATTCTGTAGGCCATAACCAGGCTTAGATAGGCAGTAGCCAGGTCTTAGGTAGGATTAACGGCCTTACTTTGAACCTAGCTAAACTTGGCTAGGGCTTACTTACACCGTATCTAGGATTATGTAGGCATTAGCAAAGCTAGGCATTTTCCATGCTTTACTATGCATTATATATACCTTCGCAGTAGCCAGCCAGTCTGGATAAGGCCTAATCAAGCCTGGCTATGGCCTAGGTAAGACCTAGCTAAGCCTGGATAAGGCCTAATCAAGCATGGCTATAGCCTAGGTAAAGCCTAGCTAAGCCTGGATACGGCCTAGTCAAGCCTGGCTACGGCCGAGCTAATGCCAAGGTAGACCCCAACCACTTTACCTTACTCTAGACGTCAGAGTATTTGCAAAAGGGGCCGTTTCCTTAAGAGGGAGAGGATATTTCACATAATCTGAAATCCTATAGAGTGTTTCAAGAAGGAATCGATAACTCAAATCCTGACTCTCATAAAATGACTCCAAATTAACTGTTTGGTTCACTTGGATCTCTTTCGACAATCTAAAAATAAAGAGCTACATAGGCTGGCCTAGGTATAGCTTGTGAACTCTAGCCTATGCATGACTAGTTCAGCTTAGACTACCCCAGCATCCTCTAGGCCTAACAATCCCAGTTTATCCTAGCCTAGCCTAGCCTAGCCTAGCCTAGCCTAGCCTAGCCTAGCCTAGCCTAGCCTAGCCTAGCCTAGCCTAGCCTAGCCTAGCCTAGCCTAGCCTAGCCTAGCCTAGCCTAGCCTAGCCTAGACTAGTCTAGGGAAATCTGTGTAGTCTATCCAGGCCATTATAGGTTACCATAGACGTAGCATCTAGGCTAGCTTAGCTTAAAGTAGCCGTATGCCTAGTGATCATAGATTACATATTTTTGCTTAGGCCTAGATAGTCCAGTTTAGACTGAACTAGCATAGCTTAGACTAGCATAGATTAGCTTAGCATAGCTTAGTATGTTCTAGCTTAGACTATCTTAACATAGCTCAGCTTAGCTTAGCATAGCTTATCTTAGCGTAGGCTAGCATAGCTTAGCCTTACTTAACAAAGCTTAGCATAGCTTAGCTTAGCTTAGCTTACCATGACTTAGATTAGACTATCTTAGCTTAACTTAGCCTAACATAGCATAACATAGATTAGCTTAGACTAACAAAGCATAACATAGACTAGCTTAGACTAACAAAGCTTAACATATGTTAGTTTAAACTGGTATAGCTGTGTATTGAGTCGCATAGCTTAGCTTACACTAGCATAACTTAGCATAGCATACCTTAGTTCTTTCTAGCATAGCTTAGTGTAGACGAGCACAGGTTAGCTTACCTTATTATAACTTAGCTTGGCGGAGTATATCCTAGACTAACTTGGCTTACCAGGGAAAATCTTAAGTTAGCTTAGTCGAGTAAATCTCACGGTTAGCCAAGTATAGCTTAGCTTAGCCAAGGATAGCTAACGTTAGCTTAGCTGAGTATAACTTAGCTTAGCCTAGTTTATATTAGCTTAGCCTACTATGGCATAGATTATCCCATTAAAGCTTAGCTTATCCCAGTATAGCTTAGCTTATACCAGTATAGCTTAGCCTGGCATAGTCTAACTTAGCCTAGTCAGGTAGAGATTAGCTTATCCCAGCATAGATTGGCCAAGGATAGCTTAGCTTAGACGAGTAAAACTTAGTTTAGTCTAGTTTATCTTAACATATCTTAGTATAGCGTAGTTTAACCCAGTAGAGCGTAGCTTAGTTGAGTCCACTATAGCTTAGCTTATCCCAATAGGGCTTCGCCCATCATAGCTTAACTTAGCCTTTCACGGTATAGTTTAGCTTATCCCAGCATAGCTTAGCTTAACCGAAGATAGCTTAGCTTAGCCGAGTATAACTTAGCTTAGCCGAGTTTATCTTAGCTTAGCCTAGCCTAGAATAGCTTAGAATATTTTAGCTTAGACTAGTATAATTTACACTAGTATAACAAATCTTAGCGTGGACTAGTATAGCATAGCTTGACCTAGACTAGTATAGCATAGCTTAGACTAGCATAACTTAGCCCGAACTAGTATAGTATAGCATAGCCTAGTCTAGTCTAGTATAGCATAGCCTAGCCTGGACTAGTATAGCATAACAGCCTGGACTAGTATAGCATAGATTAGCCCAGACTAGTATATCATAGCTTCGCCTATGCTTGTATAGCATAGCTTAGCATGACTAGTATAGCATAGCTTAGCCTAGACTTGTATAGCTTAGACTAGACTAATATTGCAGGGATTAGCCTAGCCTAGTATTGCATAGCTTGGCTTAGATATAGCATAGCTTAGCCTAGACTAGCGTAGCTTAGAGTGGATTAGCATAGTTTAGCCTAGACTAGTTTAGCTTATCCTAGACTAGTTTAGCTTAGCCTATAGCCTAGTATAACTTAGACTAGCATAGCTTAGGGTACCCTAGACCTAGATATAGCTTGCCCTACCCTGAACTGCCCTACCATACTCTACACCATACCATAAGGCCCATATACACTTAGTAATTCCAATAGACAGTAAAACCTGCCTTATCTTCTGATGCCTTTTTGGACATTCTTAGGCACTCTTTTACAGTGGCATATTCTGTTATCGATCAAATGCTTACATCTTACTTCTTTAATTATTTACTTCTGATGCCGTATTTGTTGCTTGATTTGCATATAAAATCCATCTATACGTAAAGCAATGACTTTACACAATTTCGAGTCGATGATATACTCATTTCAAGTTTAGTTTACAATCACCAATGATTGTATTTTTCATCGATTCTCAAAAATAGGCTATACTGTCAGTTGTCATAGTAACAGTATTATATTAAATGGGTACACTTTTACTCATCCTATTTGTCAAATGGTGCGTTTTAATCAATCTTAAGCTGTTAAGACTAGAATGTTCCTTTACCAGTGCTGGGTCAGTGCTAGCAACATACAGTTGCTAGATTTTAAGCTGTGGCGAAGATTTGTGAGCTTTTAACCTCTGCCGACCTCAATATGAAACTGATTTGCATGGAAATCATATGCAATCGTAGACAATACTATAAGCAACATTTTGAGTGGTCGATCACCAATCTACAATGATTCTATCAAAATCTACTTAATTAGTTTACAATGAATGCATGTTTCATCGATTCTCAAAAATTGGCTATGATGTCAGTTGTCATAGTAACAGTATTCTATTAATTAAGTAAACCTCTACTCATTATATTTGTCGAATTGTGCCTTTTAATCAATATTAAGCTGTTAAAACTAGAATGTTCCTTTACGGGTGTTTGGTCAGCGATAGCAACATACAGATGCTAGATTTTAAGCTGTGGCGAAGATTTGCGACCTTTTGACCTCTGCCGACCTCATTTTAAGACTAATTTGCATATAAACCATATGCAATCGTGGACAATACTATAAGCAACATTTTGAGTGGTCGATGACCAACCTACAATGACTCTATCAAAAGATATGTCAGTTTTTAATACCCCTACCCCTTAATATGGTCTGCTTCAATGTGTGTATTAAGTCTAATATAACCCATCAAAAACCATATTGAGTCCCAGTTTATCACATGTTAACATACATAATCTTAAAGAGGACATCGAAAGCTGTTAGAAAAATATATTTTCGTCAATTAGTGGGGTGGGGGTATCCAGGTGGGCCCCTTCAGCCCACGGACTAATAGTATTTAAACATATTTAACATGTTGCTATAATTTGTTTAATTCACCATCTCACAAATCCGTGAATTTTAATTGAGTTTGAATATATAGAAAGTAGATAGTCAAAATGCGAGATCGGAACCCGCCAGTCAGTTAGTGGGTGCACGTTGCGTATCAGACGTTATACCCAAATACGCCACTTGATGTCATGAATGACTTCCGAATCAAAAAAATAAGCTCAGTCTTAGTTAAGTCACGAGATTTGAAATGTATGTCACTAATATGGCCAAATTGAATGACCTTGGTGAATTTATAATTAAAAAAAAAAAAAATTCTAATATTTAGGAACTAATTTGTCATAAAGCTACAACACACGGTCAAATTAGTTTCAAACTAATCACCAGCTTACCTGTATAGTTACCTTGCAATTTCAATTCTGGGACTTCAGGATTAAATGCTTTAAATCGATTCCAACACTCGTCAAACGTGACAGCGGCTTTGCTATAAATGGGCTGGGCATAGCTAGAGGTGGATATATCTACTGCAAGCCGACTTAGAGGATTAGTGGTACACTGCACAGATGTTTAATAATTCACCTTTCCAGAGTATCCATCTATCATCTGACGTCATATGACGTCATAATCAGCTAAGCGGCGTGTAGGATGACGTCATACTCATTACGTCATAAATGATTCTATTTAGCCCGTCTTTAACTCTTAATAGTCCGACACGTTGTACAAATTGTATGGCTCTACTATTTAATAAACATGCTGTTGAATATTTTGAAACTAATTTAACTGGACGCTGCTGCTGCCATGGGCAACAACAGTGCCCAATCAAATTAGTCTTAAAATATTCAATAGCTTATCTGTATAGGTTTCTGGAAATTGATAGTCAGGGAATCCACTGGTCGATCGATCCCAACACGAGCATGGTGTGTGTGGAGCTTAGCTAGAGACTGCCCGGGGCATAGGTAAGAATGACTGGACTAGATGTGATTGCTGGCATAGACCTCTAGCCAAATTGCTAAGGCTACAGAGATATTGCGCCATGTGCATAAGAACAAGTCTATGTGTCTTTCTTGCACAGGCGAAAGATGCACTGAAAAATTGATTTGAAGGAGTCTCGTACGGACTTCCATAAAATAGCAAGAATGTAGTAGTTAGCTGCGTAGTTTAACAAACCAATCACAATCATTGGCTCCCTGGCATTAATGTGCGTTTCCAGTATCTTTGCTGCCACATCCTCTGGTAAGGTTTCTGCCACACGGCGTGCCACATCGAATGCACCCAGCGGTAGACAGACAAAAATCGAGAAAAGAGTTACGATTATAAAATATGCTGAAATTCGTGCTTCCGTTTGCTTGTCATTCTGGTTCGCTCTGATTGTCTTCCTCGTCTTCAGATATGATTTAATTTTGAGGAGAAGAAAGATATTGAAAATTAGAGTTAATCCGAACGATATAATGAAGCTATATCCAAATGCTTTGAATGACCTGAACTTATTGAGAGCATCGTTTCCGTAGATTTTGCAGTCAATATGTTGGGAGAAGTCTGCTTCGGTAGATAAATAAACAATCTCCGGTACATTCATAAGCAAAGCGAATACAACTATTACCAAGCATACAATGCGAGCTGTGTACGGTTTTGCAAATTTCCGGAACCGAAATGACATGACACAGACGATGATACGGTCAAAGGGAATAACGACGTAAATTGAGGATGACGTCATGCGGACGACGTCGTCGATGAAGCCGATTACTAAGCAATATATCTGATCCGCTATTAGATAAGCCTGAGATCTATTTGGGTCAAATTGTGAAAGCGATCCAATCACGTGATGAAGTTCCAGACCCAAGACGATGGTATCTGCGGCAGCCAGCATACGAAAGTACACTGAATAACTGAATGCATTGTATTTCTTCATACTAAATGTGATCAATGTTAACAGATTTCCAAAAACACCTAAAAATGTCACAATCCCCATGGACACAGAAAAGGCTATCGGATTGATATAATCTGGAGGACGTCGGATTGAATGCTGACCTTCCGTCACATTATTCACAGATGCAATCAAGTCCGTCGCATTCATTTCCATACTGTGGTTATGATGTAAAATTGTGCACAAGAAG